>JAOYNN010571308.1:0-19736 GCA_025770095.1 Goniobranchus kuniei
TCTTCTTCTTCTTATTATTATTATTATTATTATTATTATTATTATTATTATTATTATTATTATTATTATTATTATCTGTGATAGGGCTTTCAACAAATCAGCACCCATATTGTAGAACGATTTTCCCAATTCTGTAAAAGCAGCTGATAATTTTGAAATTTGTAAGAAACATTTGTAAACACACTTTTTTAATTCTGGTTTTTGATGTCAATATTTTTGGGGATCATGTACAATGACTGTGCTACTGTATTACGATGAAATTTAAGTATATATTTTTGATTAAGGTATTTATTTATACGTTGTTTTGTCTTTACTTTTATTAATGGTAACAGTTGTAATTATGTATATATTATGTAAGGCACCCCTGAGCACTTTGTGGATTTGGGCACTCTATAAATATTTTTATTCATTCATTCATTCTTCAGTTTCTTATTCTTCTTCGTCTTCTTCTTTTTCTTCTTCTCTTTCTTTGTGGATGTGGGGTCAAGGCGTTCGACTTGAACCACGAGGTTCTGAAATAAAAACCAACTGGGTAGTGGCCCTGTTTAGTCCTTGGGACAGGCTTTTTACACACATTTCCTGACCCCACTCATGTGTTGTTGAGTACTTGAGCATAGGCAGAGGAAGATCTTGTCAGTGTACCAGCGCAAGTGCACCTGTTAAATGGCTACATCTCTGCATACTATACATCGTCTGCATCACCTACTTTCTTGATTGTTTTCCAAGCTGTTTCCTCTCTGCTGACGAAAGTTGATTCTGTGATAAGTGTATGACTTACTTGACCTAGGGGCGGTTCGCATCCTTATTGTCAGATGAGGACGCCTTGGCAACCCACAAGATCTCCTTTGTCAATGTCTACCACTTTTTCTGGTCCTTGTGCAAGGGATCTCAGGTGGTTCAGATTTTCACCTGTTTTTAATAACAGATTGCAATCGAACTGTGACAAGTCCTTGTTCAAGACCTTTGGGAAGGTTGATAATTGTATAGTTTGTGTTATTGGACATTGTGACTTTAATTTTGGCTATCTGTTCTTCTGATGGTATCATCCCAGTATTGAAGGTTAAATGTGTGCCCTCCTAGTTGTGGAAGTGTCTTTGCCAGTGACGACTTGTGTCTTTTCATTTAGCAAGAAAATTTACTGTAATTGAAGAGCTGTTTTCCAAAACTCACTTTCCAAAATTAAAGATTTAATGAATTTTTTTCAGAAAAGTCAGCTGCTGTAGAAAGCAAAGATGATAATTTTGAGAAAAAGGTTAGCACATAGATATTAGAATAATATCTGTGGAATTTTCTAAACACGTTGTGGTGACTTTTTCTTGAATCTTATTCTTATTTCTCAGAGCTAAGAACAAGAATGAATTTTAATCATAAGTACACTTACTGTATTTTAGAAAACTGCTCTTCAATTGCTTCTCTTGATTCAGGTATTTAATGTGTACCTAGCTATACGCTGGTAATGTTGCACCAAATTGCTACACTTTACTGTATACTCCCAGAGGGATAAAGTATCGAAAGCGCTTTGAGAGTATTCTTACAACGGTGAAGCACTATGTATAGATCTTTAATGCTTATCTTTTTACAAGCGTTTTACATTGTCTTTCATTGGTTTTAATTTAAAATCTTATCACTTATATTTGTTATTGTGCCTATTTCTTTTACTTCCGAGTATTAATTTATAGATCTACCAACTTCTCATGTTGTGTTCGACAATTTTTTATTGTTTTTTTTTTGTACAGACTGTCCTTGGGGGACATCCATGGAAGGTCATCACATTGGTTATAGATTTGCGCAACGTGACGGTGGAATTACTCCGTAATCATCCCCTGGATGAAAACACCCCAGAGAAGTCACTGGGACGTTTTGACTTCATCCGATCCCAGCTTTCTTTCACCAGCTTTTCAAATAACACCAGGGAAATCGGTTTGGTCTCCAACGAGATTCTCATGTATGATACCCGGTTTAAAAGTAAGTTGGGTGGCGAACAAAGGGAAATTTGCATTCTTTAATGTGTCATCTTAAGTTATCAGTTGTTATCAGTGCTTCTATTGGCATGTGTTCATCTTGACAAATTTGTATTTAACTTCACTAGTGCTCCGAGTTGCTTCCGACGTAGAATACTTTAGTTTGCCATCTTTCTCTATCCATAGCTAGCAACACACAAGTGTTGATGTTGAAAACCATGCTTGAGGCTACATTGTCAAGCCAACTTGTTTTCTTTCTTCCTCTGCTTCTTCCATCATCCATCTTTCCTTCCATAACCAAACCATTTTCTGAATAGAGGTGTGCTTTGTATTTTAGAAGAGAAACTTCATGGACTGTAGAAAATATCAAAATACTTCAGAGGATAAGTGTTGACTAAGATCATCAACTTCAGCATTATCTTGGTGATCTACTGTCATTCATGCGAGGCTTACTGAATCTTTAAATTTCATTAAAAAAGTAAAAATAAAGATGGTATTTATATAGCACACATTCTATGGTGTAGCCATGCTCACGGCGCTTTACAGTGACATTTCCTCCTGTGACCAACAGCAACATAGAACAAGACTTGCAGCCTGTTAGGAATGAATACTTTTTTTCAGACAGAGACAGGGCTGTCTTAACGGTCAGGTATTCATTTACTCCTGAGTCATGTAAAGTGCCTTACCCAAGGACACAGCACCGATGACTTGCAGTTATGAGCCTGACCACTCACTAACAAGACTGGAACCCACGCTATCACACACGCTTGTACTGCCCATGGTGAATGCCTCTTGACTTGAGACTCTTGCAAAGATGTGATTGCCACTTAGCCACTGACATGTCAGTGCAGCATGCATATTGTTTTATGAATTAAATTCCATCTTACCGATCAAATTGGATAAAAGATTAAATTGTGAATTGATGAAAAAACGGACATGAAATGTTGAAGCCATCATGGTTTTGCCTCGAAAGTATTTTGATTCCAAATACTACAGCTGGAATGTAGTTGGACTGTTTTTAAATCTCTTGTATGCTATTGCCTTAATGAAAACTTTGAAATAAAAGTAATTTTCTTAACCTCTTTTGTCTTACAGATGAGCCCGTCAACTCGCGGCCCAATGTATTTACCAGCATCTTGCAACCATCATCTGGTTCTAAAGGTCACAAAGGCCTACAGGTGGAAATGAACCTTTGCTCCGGACCAGACCGCACCCACTTTACCTGTCTGTTGAACAACATGCGGCTCATGTGTATCTTTGACTTCCTGTTGGCCATGAGGGAGTTTATCTCCAAGGAACCTCCAGACCCTTTCAAAGGTGACGCCCCATGCTTCCATCACTTTGTGGTTCTTGTTGCCATCAATTTTCACTAATTCAGTTTAGAGAACAAGCCATTTTCTCCCTTTTTTTGCATAGAACCCAAGCATGTTGTTGAGGAACGAAGACAATAAATTCCTATACTTTATGTCATTGTGGTTTGGGAACATATGCCTTTATGCTACTATTATTGTAATAATGTCTGTGTGCACCAGCCTTTGTAATGTGCTTTGAGATGTCTTAGATATTATTATGGAAAGCGCTATAGCATTGTCATGTATTTATTGTTTGTTCTAGTTATTATGATTATCATTATTGTTGCTGTTATTATTATTATTATTATTATTATTATTATTATTTATAATTCATATTATTGTTTATTATCGTTATTATTTATTATAATTAATATTATTATTATTTTGACATTTGTATGTGATAATTCACTTTGAGTAACACAGAGAATGGTTTAACGTTGGTGGTCTTGATGGTTGAAATTGCTAGGAGGCTTAGCAAAACATGTCTCTTTCTTTTAATCTATTCCATCTCATGGGTGGAACACGTTTGGTTCTGTCCTGTAAATTATTTGTAGTTTAGCTTAATGTAATACAAGGTTCAGGTATTTACAGTTACATAAATCCGTAAGAGTAAGATGTGTGGCAGTAGTAAATAGTCCCAGTATCAATTAATTACAGCCTTTACCAATGTATTAGGAATTTATTCATAAAATTATTTATTTACTCTTTGGTTGGTGTATTTTTGTAATCTGCGCAGCCCGTCAAGTCCTTCAAGCTGCCCACACAGCGGACAATGTGGATCCAACCCCTGCCAAACCATCCAGTCGCAACCAGAGTCCATTGACGGTTTCTAGAGGAATCATCACAAAGAGGGGTCCAATGGTTGAGGAGGTAGGAAAGGAATCAACCGGTCAAATTGAGTCATATGTCAATATTTTTACTTGAGTCTTTGGGGGCTTTAGAAAGCTTGCCCCTTGAATGAATGGCAAGAGAGAAGTTTTGCTCTGAAGAGAACTCAGTTAAAAGATTCAGACATCTGTCAACCAGTCAAAATGAGTCATATGTCGATAATTTTGTTTTTAAGTCATTGGGAGCTTTTGAATGAATGGTGAGAGAGAACTTTGCTCTTGAAAACAACTGCCAGTTTTTAAGAATTTACTATACATGACGTCGCAACGTGCCTGAAAACTCGGATTTTAGTTTTTGGCTTTGAAGCGTACCTGAATTGCAATTACTGTCACCTGGGCGGTTCCCATAAAGAACGACAAATCCTCAAAGTGACTCCTCTGCCTTGGCTCTTCCATTGTTAACCGGGAGGTATCAGATTACGCACTGGTGATGGTCTGTGACTTTTCCCCTGGTGTGTTGACATCTAACGGGAGATAAATCAGGCAGGGCTTGTTCAGGCGATTTTTGACGATCAGTTTACCGGAAATTATAAAGGAATGCTTTTAGAGACATTTGTTCATTTCTGCTTCCCGTCAAAAGCTGTTCATATCCACTGAAATTATGGATTTACCCCTATACTAAATTCAGTGGAAATAATTTCAATGTCATTTTGTTGGCAAGAAAAAAGTCCAATTTGTACCATGACTCAGAAAAACTGTCATATCACCTGTCATAGATTTGAAGAGTATACCATGCTTGGTGAGTTAAAATGTTCTATCATCAATTAAACAATCAACAAAATTTTAACCAATTTTCATCAGACCAGATTAGAGCAATTTACCTTTAAAGAAAAGAATTTGTTTGGGTCAATGTTCCACTTTATTCTTAACTTTAAGATCTTATACCTCTTTAAATATTCCACATTTTCTTACCGTTTTTTTGGATGTATGTGCAGTTCTAATGTCATGAAATGAGATGAAAAACACAAAGGGAGCATTGTTTTGGGATATTTGGCATATACTAAGGAACAAAATGATTATACTTCGCGTTTTGCCCAAGTGATTTCCAGGTGTCCTGTCGAAGCAAAATTTCGTCAGCAGACCTTGGGACCTACCGCAGACTGGCTGATCAGTCAAGTGTGAACTAAAATCCCTTCGTATAGGTGCTGTGCATATCGCCTCCCATTGCCTGATAGTGTATTTTCCCGCATCACCCGTAATCGCATCCAAGATAGAGGGTTGCCAATTCCCTTATTTCACATATTTTTTATTCGATACTGGGGTCATGGGAGCTCTTTTATTAAGACGTGCAAAGAAGCAATCTTCCATTTCCTGTTTAAAGCATGCTGATCGATTGACTCTAAGAGAAGCTACGATTTTTGAAAGTTATGGCTTTTAACGTCCGACAAAGTCTTACTTCATCTCCAAATTCAGAAAATCTTGCTTCCCCTGTTGATGAAGAGGAGGGGAATGCAGCAGAAAGTGACATTGAACTGGATGGTGACGATGGATGGTTTTGTGCCAGATCTAGATGATGTAACTCATGATAATGACACGTTGATGATGAAAGTGAAAGTAGACCTGAGGAGTGTGAACTGCAATGGTCCTGCGATCTGGAGCCTGTTGTGACCGAACCTTTTACATCGCGAGTTAGTCCAAATTGACCAAATTCTCCTTTGTCATTGGAGAGTGAATGTATTGAACTTTTTAAGCTTTTTATGCCTGATTCATTTATTGCCACTTAAGCTGAGCAAATTAACCTATATTCTGCTCAAAGATCCAAATAGGCGTAGAGCTCTCAACGCAACCTATGACGACAGTGAGACATTTTTATACATCAATATGATGTTTGGGATCCACACACTCCCTTCCTCTACGTAATATTGGTCCTCTGATCCTCTACTAAAGGTTCCTGCAGTGGCAGATGTCATGTCTGTTTTGAAATCAAAGTTATGATGTCAACAAGCTAGATAAGCTATATTTCGTGTGGAAAATTCTCCGTTCTCTTGACTTCAACATAATTTTCTACTTCTTTTAAATAATTAAAGCATTTCAAATGAACAGAGATGGAAAAATGTATTATTTTACTGATTTTTAGAATTTATTTGAAGTTGATATGTCCATTACTTTTTGTGTTATTGACATTTTAGTGAAAACATTATAAAAGTTCACCAGAGTTATGTACCTTACCTTGGAAAATTACCAGTGGGCTCTACATAATTGCTTGGGAAATAAAGGGTTAAAGAAGCAAACGTCACTGATCCACAGCATGTCTAATGCACACTGCAAGCCAATCAAATTGGTTCCCTTGCTCATAACCACATCTTCTAGATTATGTTACAATGTTTTGATTGGCTTGTCACTTGTCAACGACTGAGCTTGGATTTGTGATATAAAATACCCTGATGTATATGACATAAACACAAGGACTTTCAGTCTTGTCTCAGCAATCCTGCTATAACCTAGATTTGGTTGTGTCTGAATGAAAATATGGTGGCACTGAAAACTTCGAAAGGAAGAGAAAAAAAAAGGCACTCATGAGCTTATGAACTATTAAAGATGTGAAAAAAAGAACTTCTCAGTAAAAATGGAAAACCAATGGTGCCTTGTCTTTGTCTTCTTCTTACGTACTGACTGGCTCAAAAAGACTGAATACTTCTCTCAGTGTACATGTTTTAAGGTTATCATATTGATGAAATAAAAACCCAAAGTGACATTGGCTGGACTTGTTGAAAGATTTCAGGATTACAAAACAAAATTCTCGAGACATTAACCTACCTCTTCTTTCTCTTTCATAGCTTGTTCTTTCTCATCTTCAGCAGCTTTAGCCTTTTTAGCAGACTCCTCAGCTTCTTTCTTCCAAGCTTCACATGCCTAAAGTACAAAGAGAGCAAAATCTTAGATAAAATACCAAAGTTCAACAAAATACTTAACTACATGACACTTCTCTTATCATTCAGGGAGCTAAGAACTGTGTATATATGAAAGCACAAAATCTATGAAAAGGTTTTTGTTTTGTGTTTGTTTTTTTTATTATAAGAAACAGATGGAAAAAAAAGACATTAAAATGGCCACTTTCTATGAAACTGTCACAAGGGCAGTGAATGAGAAAATCAATGAACAAAGTCTCCCTCCCATAGTTTCTGTAACATAAACAATACAACCCCGAGGCTTTCGGGAACTTCTATTGTAATGAAATGCCTTATTTCTGATAGCAAAAGTTGATATAAACTGATCATAGTTAAATATTTTAGATCTACAGTTCCAGTTGCATAGATTTTAGGATAATATTTCAATCAATTATGCCTTGATGAAATGCTCAGGCAGTTTGCATTAGCAAAACAAAAAAGTTACCCTCTAAAACAACCAATTCCCTAATATACAAATAAAATGTATGGTACATCATAAAATTAAGGTAAACATATATCATGAGAAATTCTTTTAACTCATGGTCATAAAAAAGCCAACATTTATCCATTAAAAAATAGGCCCTTTTAAGTATGCAACAGAATACTTCTGCTTGTGAAAGAGCCATATAATTAAATTACAGATATAAATAAACTTCTATCAAGGCACTTAAAAACTGTAGTGCATTCAATCACAACACTGGTGATTATAGGTCAAGCTTAAGCATGCCATTCATTGCTGACTGACATATTATAATCTCACTGAATCCACTTCAAACATTTTTGCTTCTAATGACTGAACTAAGACTTGACGTACACATTTTGCCTGATGATAAACTCCTTCCCATTCCGACATGCGAGATTTAGCAACATGTAGCTCTTCTCTCAGTCGCTGCATCTCTCCATTCTGTATCTGTGAACTGAATGATCCAGAGAGCATTGGGGACTGCGGTCCAGCACTTCTAGGGGACATTGAGTTGGTGTCACTCAAATTGGAGCTAAGAGGATTTTTTCCAAAACCACTGTAGCAACTCAACAAGGGTGACGATGACTAAAGAGGCAAAGGGAAACAGAATATTTCACATCCTTTAATTTGAGCAGGAGAAAAGCTAGTATCATAAAATCATGATTGAATGAGAAAAATAAAATACACTACAAATACCAAACGATTGTGGGAAAAATGATCAAAAAAAACAAAAAAGAACAAAAAGGAAAACAAAATTTCCTCAAAGACAGACAATCTGCATTTCTTTACAAAGAAATTTGTTACAGATACAAACCAAGGCAATTGTACAGGATCAACAGTTTTATTATAGTAATAAAAAACAAAAACAAAACAAAACAGAGACCCAAAGAAAACTTAGAAACAAACCAAAAAAGAGACCCAAAACAAAACTTAGAAACAAACCAAATCACAATTATGAAGAGTAAGAACAGGAGATTTGTGCATGTTAGATAGTTATTATACTTAATAAGAATATCATAAATATTATGGTGATGTAATATGTAATATCAAATCCGAGGCATAAAGACCACATACTCAATCTCATTTTACCTATGATTATACCTCTGCGTATAGCATGAAATAAGCAAGGCAAACTTTATAACAAAATTTATGTTAAAGACAAAAATAGAAAATTCCTACCAACGGGAAATCACCCTAAAGACAAATATCCAAACCAATGAAATTCTTCATTATTACAACGAAAGATAACATTAAAATTTGATTTATCCTAAAAAAATCTTTCAATGTACGGTTGGGAGATTGGCGAGAAGCTGTGACGACACCAGTCTTCATTGAGCTCAAAGAAATATATTTTCGAAGTATCAATCAACTCACATGTTCATTGCCTGAATCCTGTTTATGAAGCTGCAATGGCTGCATACTATGTGGAAAACTACCAAAAGGTGATGGGGGAGACTGAGAAAGGCTGCTTATACTGCCACGCTGTGCAACAGCACTTGGAGGGATCCCAATAGGGATTGAAGAGTTATTGCTGAAGCATCCTGAAGTAGAAAGTCCAGCACTTAAAGAGCTACTGACTGAATTGTTATCTACATCTTTTTCCAGCTCTCGTTCTAAGCTGGCAATGTCCAGATCTTCAAGATGAAAGCCCTCCAGCGCCTTACCTGTTGAAATCATGAAAAAAAAAACAAAAAAAAACATTAAAACAGCTGAGTTATCAAAATCAAAACTTGATACTTCCAAGCCAATATAGATATCTGTGGACAAAAAACAAAAGAAAAAAGAAAGCTTCAAGGAAGAACAGAAAATTTACCAGCTGATGGAAAAGTAAATGGTGATTAAAAGAGAAACAGAGAGAAGAGACCAAAAAAACATTTAACAACAAATTAACAAGTTACATCTATATCGTACTTCAATATATACCTATGACTTTTCACCAGAGAAGTTCAAAATAACATTATCAGAAGGATGTATAGATAATTTTGTTTCAATACATTGTCCTAATGTTCAACATGTGAGTCTGAAATTGCCTTGAATCTGCCTATAATGGCAGCAACTTCGCCTTTTATGTCACTCAGTTTGAGATGAATTAGGCCAATATCCCTATAATATCCTTAGATCCCATTTCTACCTTCAGTTCTTTCCTTTCTTCTCTAATTCATCAGGCTTGTTAGAATCTTCCCCTTTGTTATTCAGTACTATGAATGATGTTACCATCCTTCTGGCACTATACCTTAGGCTGATTTCCAAACAATAAACTCTTTATACTTCAAATAAGCAATCACCTGAATTTTGACTCTCAAAAATGGGGAGATCTGAGATGAAAGTAGGAGAGATTTTATAATATATGGGGAGGTTTTAGTGTTCACTCTGTAAATAACAAATCATAATATCAATTTTTGACGTTAAGCCTAAGGTAACCCAGGCTGTGAGAAATTCAATTGCTAACGGGATCTGGGTTGCTCTTGTAAAATATAATGGTAATTCCAGACGTTTAAAATGTTAGATGGAGATGCCACAGTAACTCACAAAGAAGACAAAGTAACAACACATAAGAAGACACCAGGCAAAAGCAGTACACAGGGTTCCTACAGCCGTGCTTCCTTAAAATTCAAGGAGGTTTCAAGTAGAATTCTGGTGAATTCAAAGAGGCTTAACGCACCCGACTCGCCACCAATTTTCCTGAACTTGAAGGCATGTGTCACGGACTCGCCATTTTTCTTTCAATTTTTTTCTGAACAAAATAAAATTCAAGAAGGATTCAAGGAGATTTAGGCTAAAATTCAAAATTCAAGGAGTTTTCAAGGAGATTTAGGGGAATACTCATTTCAAGGAGGTTTCAAGGAGCTCCTTGAAAATAAGGAGGCCATGGGAACCCTGAGTACAACAAATAATTTGAGAATAGTATGCAAATAAAAACAAACAAAAAAAGGAGAGTTGAGAATAATATGGGAAGGGGGAAGGGCTGGATCCAAAACTGGAACAAATCCCCATAAACAGGGGAGATTTGGGAGATCTGAATTTAACTGTCATGGTTCACCTTTGTTCTCTTACTCATCCTCTAGAGAGAATCTGCTCTTTTTTTGTTTTGTTTAAACTTCAGTACAATGAAGATAAGACTGAGATGGTACGGACACATGTAATGAGGCTGAATGATGACAACCAAGTTTTAAAAAAATCTAAACATGAGAGTAGTGGATAAAAGACAAAGAGGAAGACCAAAGGGAAGGAGGTGAACTGCATCCAGAAAGATCTATGGGAAATGAGTATCACTTCCGATGATGCTCGACAGCGAATTCTGGAAATCGAGAATCAAAACTGCTGACCCCATCTAATGGGAATAATAAAGCAAGGAAAGTAGTAATACAGTGGTCTCCGCTTAACACCCACCCGCCTTACATCCACATCTGCCTAACATCCACATTTCTCCAGGATGTGGAATTTTTTCTTTAAAAATTACCCCTCTAACATCCACATTTTCCAAATTTTGGAGAATGTTGAATTGTATTTTCCCTCCTGAGCGACAAAAAAATTATCGATAGCCTGTACATGTCAGACCTGCCGAAAAAGGGGAGTGCGTAATGCCAGCCTTGTCATCCACAACAAAAGAAAACGCTTGTCACCATCTCACACTCAAATCATTCAGACACACAACAGATAAGCAATGACACCAGTCAAGACCCCCCTACCCATTGTTAAGCATAGCTATTTTCAAACATGCCAAATAAGGGGAATGCATAATGCTAACCATCTGACCAATGATTACAAGCGCTGGCCAGTGTGAAGAGATGGCGCCACTTTGTCATCCAAACAAAAGAAGGCAGAATTTTGGCACCGCCCCTTCCTGCCTTGCCCACGCACTGCATAATATAGCAATGTTGCTTATTCATTTCATTGTGCATTGTCATAACCAAATTTTATTGGCCCAGACAATGATTGAAAGGTAAGCCAAACAGTACTTAATCTGCTCGTAACTCACAATGACATTGGCCAAGCCTTTTCTTTAGAATTGTGCATTTTATCATTGAGTTACATACAACGCCATGGGTAAATAGGCCGCCTCCTTGCCCTCCGTCTTACATCCACATCGGCTAACATCCACATTTCTCCACCTCCCAAGGATGTGGATGTTAAGCGGAGACCACTGTAGTAGCAGCAGCAGCAGTAGTAGTAGTAGTAGAAGTAGTATTGCAGAGAAGAAGCCTTTTTTTTTTAACTGGCAGTATTGATTTCTATGCAGTTGGGAGTATGTAATTGGGAGTAAGTTCATGTTAAATGTCTAACTATTCCATCAAAGTGACTTTTAACTTACCAATAACAGATTCGACACACTCTCCAGGAGGGTAAAATGCTGGTGCTAGTGGAGACATTGACGTGTTCATCTGAGTTGGCAATAGATTCAAACCCGACTGGCCTCCATACATGGCAATCTGGTGAACCAAAAGGCTCTCCTTCCTTTTAGCTTTTTCAGCAGGATCTAGAGTTGTATCCTTCTCAATAGCAACCAACTGTTGCCGCAATTTAGACTGTCAAATTTAAAATGAAATAACAGAAAATACATGAAACAAAATGATAAATTAAAAATTGAAAGCTTTATGAGTGGGCATATGAATTAGCGGAGGTTTAACGAATTTCCCAAATCAAAGACATTTCAATTTAATTTTAATTAATCATTTTTAGTTTCAGTAGGAAAACAAGCCAAAACCACTGTCAATTCCGAGAATAAGGTACCTGAAATTCATCCCGTTCAAATCCTGGTGGTCTCATGTACAGGTTAGAATAGTTGTAATCAGAACCAGTGCTGCTAGATCTTCCTTTCATAAATGGATCAGGCAGAGGACTACCGCGATAGTTACCATTATTTGAAAATAAATTCATCTGAAAAGAAACAAACGATAAAATATCATTATTTGATAACACTTGAGTTAGTAACCTCCTTAAGCGATTAGAAAGATTACATATGAATCCACTTTTAACAAAGATACCATTGGGGGTTTGTTTTTTTTAAGGGGGAGGGGGAAAGACAAGAAGAGGAGAATATCATATTTATAGACATAGTAAAATTTTTAATTAAAAGGTGTTAGGAAAGTGCCTGCAAATTTGATATACAAATGTGAATTCTACAGAGCTTTACAGATGCGGTGCAGTAAAACATAAGATTCAAATGAAAGGCTATAATGACAGATACTCTTGCTCCTTACATCTTACCTCCTGCCATCGCCGGCATATATCACAAAGGGCCTAATCCTGTCTAGCGATTTGTGCCTGTCTTGTGCTGCTGCCATCGCTCTCAACACAGTTCTTTTAAAAGACTCCTTTAATCATCTTCTCTTCCTTTTGCCCTCTATATCCTATGTAAAGGCCTGTCCCATAATTCTTGACTTTTCACTTCTGCACACGGACATGGCCTCCATATTTCTTATCACTTTTGACACTGGCTTCTGATCAGACTTTTCCCTTACGACTGAAGTGGTCCTAAACTCATTCCATTTAATGCACAGTATCTCCCTCGAACATTTGTTTTCAAAGGAATCCATCTTTCTTTCAATTTCTTTTGTTATTTTCCAACACTCTTCTTCATAGGTAAGCATCGATAGGACATTGGAGTAATTAAGTCTTAGTTTTGTTTCCAAGGTGATCTTGCTGGTCCATATTTTGTTGAGGCCCCTAAAGGCGCTTGCTGCCTTTTCAAACCTTGTGTTGACCTGTATCTTTAGGTCCCCTTCATTGTCAATGCAGTTTCCCAGGTATATGAAGTGGTTGACTTCTTTGACCGCCTTCCCCTCCTAATTGACTTTACTGCTGCTTACCACAGGGGATTTCATTATCTTGGTCATATCAGAATTGATCTGTTACCCTGCTCGGCCAGCCATTGATGCAAACAGATCAGTTTTTCTCTGCATTGCTTCACTGCAACTGCTGATGAGAGCCATGTGATCAGCAAAATCAAGGTCTTATATGTGCTTGCTTACCACAACATAAATTCCAGCAATTGATATTAGGCCACTGCATTTAATTTAGAGAACATATCGAACTCTGCCAGAGTTTTGTACTAAGCTTTCAATAAATATAGCAAAGGTGTATTTCCTTGACTAGGCCCTGGTTAGATTTGATTCTTCTTCTATCAACTGTATTCCTGGAGATTCCTCCACTCCCTCCAAATGGAATGAGGGAGGGTTTTTTGGTTGTTTTTTTTTTAAGAAAATTTCAAAAATTGTTCAACAAGATGGAAGTTTTAACTTACAGGTATCAAACTAGGATGTGATGAAGTACTGTTGGCTCGCTCTTTTCCAATTGGGTTTGGCAGCTTGGTCTCTGATTTTCCATTCTGTTCCATGAAAGTGATAAAGTGAAATACGAGAACAAATCAAATGGCTATCAATGTAAAAGCTTCTACCTTTATATAATTTTGAAATAAAAGTAGTTTGAACACAATATCTGCAAAAGAAACCATTACAATCGTAAAACTACTCTGTAGGATCCCTTATCATAAGATGACAGGAAGAGTATACCAGCACAATGACAACTAAATACCAATTTGCAAATATTTTACAAATCTTCAAAGCTGTTTTCCATCTTGACCTTTAATTTGGACATTTAACGCTAACTTAAGGACTTCTGGGGAGAGAGAGAGCCAGTAATGTTCTGATTTTCTGAAACAATATTGAAAAGATTACCAAATCTAAATATGTGGAGGAAATTTGAATCAAACACCACCATATCGTCGGTGTCATTCGATAATAGGAATCACAGAATTCGTAGTTATACGTTTAGAGCAGCAAAATGAGACTGGAATATCTTATACGTTTAGAGCATGAACAATATTGGTGCATTTCTGTAAACCAATTTTCTTTCTGACACAAATGATAAGTACGGTTTCCGACAAAGTTTAATTTGGTGCAAAAAAAACGAAAATCCGAAATTTGTAGATATATGTTTATAGAACAACACCAACGATATATAAAATATCACTTCAAAGTACTTCATTGTTGTTTCAAATATTGACGATACATGTAAATGAAAATATTTGATTTAGACAACAAGGGTAATATCCAACCTCTTTCCCGTTCAACACATCTGTTCCGCCCAGTTTGACGCAGGCATCTGTAGGCGGTAGCACATTTGTTACAAAAGCAGCTAAAGAGTTGTTGCTCACTGACAATACATCCCTCACTGACGTGATCTCATCTGAAGAAATTATAAGATAATTAACATGAACTATCTAATATCTCATCTGAACGGACCATGATACCAAAGAAATCTCATCTAAAGTGATTATAAGATGAATTCACATGAATTGTATAACTGATATCTCATCTAAAGGGACTATACAATATAAATTATCATGAAACGTATAACAAAATCTCAAGAGATTTCAAGATAACAAAGTAAAAGAAAATGCATAACAAATATCTCATCTGAAGGAAAGAGAAATAACAAATTATCACACACAGTATTATACATCTCATCTGAAGAGTTTATAAGATAACAAATCAACAAAACTATACCAAAGTCTGAAGGGACTGTTATAAATTTTTTTACAAATTTTATGACAAAATAAATTTGTTGAATTTTATGAATATTGATTTTTTTTTAAATGCCAAGCATTCAAACATATTCAAAATTTTGTGAACATTTCTAAAAAAAAAACAAAAAACAACAAACAACAAAAAACACCCTCTCATAGGCATCTATACCTTCCATTTCATAAATGTAAAATAATTAACTTGAAAACAAATACAACAACAAATCAAAGACTAAAATGGCTTACTTTCTACGTGAGCAAATGCACAAAAAGCGCCCCGCGGACAGGACTTTGTCTGAACCATATCATTACACTTTGTAGACTTATATATCTGAGAGGGAAAGGAAAAAAAATAAACATTTGATTAAATTCTGAAATAGTTTTTTTCAAAATGTAATATTCAATGAAGGAAGCATTTTTGTAATTGTTGAAAATATATAATTTTGATACATGGATCTTGTTATTAATAACTTTTCAAAAATAAAAAAGGAGGGTTCAAAATTGTTCTTCAAACTTTTGTCTTTGATGTCATCCAAAAGGTCAAAGCAAAATTTCTTGGCAACAAATGTTTCCTCTCTGCATGTATTTCCAGAGTGGTAGAGGTATTGTGCCTGTGCTATTTAATGTCTTTTTTGATACTATGAATTTGATTTCAGAACTAAGCAGAGCATTATGCAATCTTCAAGCAGTAGTACTGGAAAACATTTTACCTAATAGCATGTTAGAGTTGGAAAGGAATAGAGAAGGGAAAATTTTGGGCATTAAATTTCATTAATTTCATTCCTGAGTATCTTCTAGTAAATGTACCTCCTCTTTCTTAACATACTCGATAAATTGAAATAAACTGTACAGAATCTCCACGTGTGTCACTCATTTTAATAGAAGACTAGAATTCTTGTTGTTTAATTGAAAGCTGATTTATGAAATGAGTGGCAGCAATGCAGAGTGTTTTGGTAAGACTTAAACCCTACACACACAAAAATCTTAACTAAATCAACATTAGAACATTTTGGATAAAGTCAGTACAAAAGGAAAGAAATTCTATTGCCTTTTCAATGTGGTATTACAATTTGAAGATGCATTAAAAAGAAATCAAATACAAAAGAAACAGGTTCTCCAAGTTAAGAGTTAAAAACACTAATTAATTTTAAGTCAAACTGGCTATCTGTTAACCTCATTACCTCAGGATGAAACTGCTGCTCAGTTCGGGTGTGACAGTAAGAACAACCATCTCCATTTTCACATTGAGCTGGATCACCCCACTCATCACCGTGTTTCACATTTGGACAAGGAGTGGACCTGAACAAAGAGATCAGCCATTCTTGGGATCATTATCTACAGATTTAGTCAACACTTTTGAAGGTAATAATATGGATAGGACATTTCAAGACACAACATTATGGTGCAATAAACAACAATGTAAAATTTCAAAGGTAGCTGGCCATCAAAATAGAACTAAAGCATTGATAGCTAATCTTTCAAAGAAAAACATTTATGTCAAAATTGCACACTTATAATGACTGACTACCAATTGTTAATTTCAAACTTAATAAGAGCATGATACTTCTTTGTTGGGCAAAAAAAGCTCTGGTATATGAATTGTTTTAACTCACTGAAAACTGGACCCGGAAGGCTTTTTACACACGCTGGAGACTGGCTATTTTAGGGTATTTTCAAAAATTCACCAAAAATTCAAAAGTCACCCTATCTACATGATTCTTTCACACAACAAACCTTAGAAACTGCACTACTTTAAAACACACAAAAAAAATTAAAGTTATAGGTTAAATACTTTTTTTTAATTATTCTGGAATTTTCATGTTTTCAAACAATTTCTTATGTGACAACTTTGAATAAAAGTCATGAAAAAAAACAAAAAAAACAACAGTCCTCAAGGTTTTTTCTTTGTGTATGCTATGCCAATAATGTCTCCAATCTATAGAAACAATGACAGTCACACAAAAAAAAGTTGAAAAATTATTAGAGAGCAGTCAGCCTCATGGAAAGTCACTGGGGAGGATTGTCCACCACATAATTCAGGCGAGTGTGAAAGAGTTCAAAGCACGGTTCCATACATAGAGGGATTTCACACACTTTACACCACACAGTTGTTCTTTGGGGCCTTTTCCTTTTTCCTGGAACGCTGTCTAATTTATCACAACATATTCTGCAGTCCCTCCGTGGCTTATCCTGAGCCGGCGTGGGGGGAAGAGAGTTTAGACAGTGGAACTTAGAATGATCAAGTCGCAGTAAAGTCGAAGCTTTGTTAGCTCACCGGGGTGGTGGGCGATTTGGGGTAGCTTGTCTGGCCATGAGGAAATCAGCCGTGAGCTGTTTGCCAAGGCTTTTGATGAAGTTGGGGAGCTTTGTACGCTGTTCTTTTCTAACGTCACGAACTTTATTCCAAATAATGGATGACAGGATAACGGTGAGCATGAGCAGGTGCATGAACATCTTAGTGGTCCATTTTGATGTCCTACGGCTTAGTGGAAGGTAGGAGAGTAATTGATCACTTTGATCAACGGCAGACAGGTTTTTAGAATAATCAACAACAATTTTGGTTTTATTTTGTTTGTAACATTACGTGTTGTCACGGTAGAGGTCTCACGTGGATCCGTTGCTGATGTGAGCATGTTGACCTCTCTTTTGTCTCTCCATTTCATGGCCACCAGATTGTTCTTCTGAATGTTGATTCCCCGACTCGAAAAGATTGTTTTGCCATGTCCTTTGGCATTCCTACACAATTTGCTCGCACAGTTCCTGTGCACATGGTCTTGTGCAGCATGAGTTTCTGAAAAAGTTCAGAGCACGAATAATAATCATCCATGTTCAGGTGGTATCCTGAGTCGAGAAGAGGATCCATTAGCTGAAGGATGACATCGGTAGGTCTGTTGCTGAGACCAGGTTCTTTGGCATAAATCTCAAACCTCTACGCGTAACCAGACCCCGATTCGCATAACTCGTGCAGCTAGATGCCCCAAGGAGTTGGCTTGTCTTTTAGGTAGACTTTGAAACGTAAGCAGCCCCGCCAACCACACATTGCTTCATCAATGGCTTGCTTCGTCAATGGCTATTTGCTGTTTTGGAGTATAGACAGCTTGACATTTTTCTTTCAGGTGTTCATATAGTGTCCTAATCTTATAAAGGGGGTCATGTCCCGGTTCGTCAATTGCGATGTAACGGCGGTTGTCACTGAAGTGGAGCATCGACAGGATAGCTTTGAACCTGTCACGAGTCATAATTTTCAATGCAAATTTCGACGTACAAAATTCAGCCTTTGTCCAATAATCTGCTATGGAAGGTTTTCTCAGGAATCCCATATGAAGTAGAATGAGAATGAAACCCTTCATCTCATTGAGGGTGACAGATTCCCAAGTCTTTATGATTGCCATGTCCTTGTGTGGATGTGATTTAGAAAGTTCAGCCGCATAACGGTTAGTCTCTTCCTTGAGATGCCGAATGATACAATTATCAAAGAAGAGGTGAAAAATAGAGTGTCTGTGTCAATCAGTGCAGGATTTAATCCTGTCTGGCCTGTAAAGGGCTGGGTTGCTGGAAATCTGTCCAAATTTTCACCCCAGTTTTCTTGTCAGTGTTCAGATAGGAGACACTAACGTCCAGCTCACTACTATCTGGTTCAGGTCCACCATCACTATCTGAATCATCCAGATCACTCCCAGCTGTGAAGGGAATATCTAATGTCTAATTAGATCTAGATGTTCCTCTGCCTTTAGTTCTCGATCTACTTGCAGTCGCAGTACCGGCACTAGATCTAGATGTCGAACGTGACTTTTTACCATGACTGGTCGAGGGCTCATCAGGATCAGACTCAGAGCTTTCATCACTTCTATTTATGGATTTAGGAAGGAATTCAGGGTCTTGATCGTCACTCAGCTCATAATCAGAATGATCTGAGTCGCTGCTAGACCTAGATGCACCGTTCGAACCATAAAAAATCGAGAAAACATTGCAATCACAAGTGCTGGAATGAGATCTCATCTTGTTCGTTTCGGTTTCGATGAACGATGCGAATTGCTTCCACTACGACAGCTATAAAACGTAAACGGACTGACCGATTTTGTCTTAACTTCATTAGAGATGGATGTGCCGACTATAGGTGCATTTTCGAGGAAGATATTAAAGGTCAAGTATGATGCGCCAAAGGGTGGCGTATTCGTCCCTGTTGACATAGGATCGATGCACCATAACGTGGCGCATCCGGCTTCAGTGAGTTAAAATATCAAGTCATGTTATATAATTACCTGAAAGCTAATAAAAAACAGCTATAACAGGGAGCTATTTGAATATCTTTTGCAGACATTTCTTAGCTAGAGTCATTTAGGCAATGATTTTTTTTTTTTTTTTCAAAATCATATGAAAGAATCCATAACAATAACAAGCAAACATTTTTTTTCTAATGTTTTGGCATCATCTTCCCTTTAAAATAGTACCAACATTGTATGTCAGTTTATTTGTATACAAATGAAGTTTTAGTTTCCTATCTGCAGATCTTTTCAGAACTAAATAATTTAGTAATAGCAAAAAATAGGGAATGCAGCCACGGGCGTAAAGAGTAATAATAGTAATAATAATATAAAGCGTTTTTATATAGCGCATATTCCCAATACTGAGCTCTATGCGCTTTACAATATGTTCAATA
>JAOYNN010571309.1:0-13360 GCA_025770095.1 Goniobranchus kuniei
AACACGTATAATACCCCAAATGCCTCCTTTCTGTTAGAATTACGACGGCCTTTCAGAACACGAATAATACCCCAAATCATTCCTATCTGTTCCACTTATGACGAGGTTTGAGAAAACGAATAATATCGGAAAAGCCTCCTTTCTGTTAGCATTATGACGGGCTTTCAGAATACGAATAATACACCAAATTCCTCCTTTCTATAAGAGTTATGACCGTCTATCAGAACACGAATAATATCTGAAATGTCTCCTTTCTGTTCGAATTCTGACGGGCTTTCACAACACGATTAATACCCTAAATGACTCCTTTCACATCGAATTATGGAGGTCTTTCGAAACACGACTAATACCCCATATGAGACCTCTCTGTTAGAATTATGGCCGGCTTTCACAACACGAATAATACCCGAAATGCCTCCTTTCTTTTAGAATTTTGACTGTCTTTCAGAACACGAATAATACACCAAATGCATCCTTTCTCTTACAATTATAACGGGTTTTCAGAAAACAAGAATAATACCCTAAATGCCTCCTTTCTTTTCGATTTTTGACGGTCTTTCGGAACACAAATAATACCCAAAATAAGGCTTTTCTTTTAGAATTATGACAGGCGTTCAGAACACGCATAATACACCAAATGCCTCCTTTCTGTTAGAATTATGACGGTCTTTCAGAACACGAATAATATCCCAAATCCCTCCTTTCTGTTACAATTATGACAATCTTTCAGAACACGAATAATATCCCAAATGCTCCTATCCGTTAGAATTATGAAGGGCTTTCAAGACACGATTAATACCCTAAATGAACCCTGTCTCTTAGAATTATGACGGGCTTTCAGAAAACACGAATAATACCCCAAACGAGTCCTTTCTTTTAGAATTATGACGGTCTATCAGAGCACGAATAATACTCCAAATGTCTCCTTTCTCTTACAATTATGACGGACTTTCAGTACACGCATCATACTTCAAATGAGTCCTTTGTGTTAGAATTATGACGAGCTTTCAGAAAACGAATAATACCCTAAATGCCTTCTTTCTGTTAGAATTATGACGAGGTTTGAGAACACGAATAATATCCCAAATGCCTCCTTTCTGTTAGCATTATGACGGCCTTTCATAACACGAATAATACATCAAATGCCTCCTTTCTGTTCGAATTATGACGTGCTTTCACAACACGAATAATACCCTAAATGCCTCCTGTCTCTTCGAATTTTGACGATCTTCCGGAACAAGCATCATACCCCAAATGAGTCCTTTCTGTTAGAGTTATGACGGGCTCTCAGAACACGAATATTACCCTCAATGCCTCCTTTCTCTTCGAACTATGACGGGCTTTCAGAATACGAATATTAACTCTAATGCCTTCTTTCTGTCAGAATTATGACGGTCTTTCAAAACACGAAAACTATCCCAAATGCCTCCTTTCTGTTAGAATTATGACGGGCTTTCAGAAAATGAATTATATCCCAAATGCCACCATTCTGTTAGAATTATGACGATCATTCAGAACACGAATAATACCCGAAATGATTCCTGTCTGTTAGACTTATGACGCGTTTTGAGAACACCAATAATACCGTAAATGCTTCATTTCTGTTACCATTATGACGGTATTTCAGAACACGATTAATACACCAAATGAGTCCTTTCTGT
This sequence comes from Goniobranchus kuniei, assembly GCA_025770095.1. Classification (NCBI taxonomy): domain Eukaryota; kingdom Metazoa; phylum Mollusca; class Gastropoda; order Nudibranchia; family Chromodorididae; genus Goniobranchus; species Goniobranchus kuniei. The sequence goes on from JAOYNN010571309.1 coordinate 1,662, forward strand.
AAGAATTATGACGGTCTTTCAGAACTCGAATAACATCCCAAATTCCTCCTTTCTGTTAGAATTATGACGGTCTTTCAGGACACGACCAATACCCCAAATGCTTCCTTTCTGTAAGAATTATGATGGGTTTTCAGAACACGAATAATACCCCAAATGCTTCCTTTCTGTATGACAGGCTTTCAGAACACTAATTATATCTGAAATGCCACCCCTCTGTTAGAACTATGAGAGCCTTTCAGATCACGAATAATACACCAAATGCCTCCTTTCTGTTAGAATTATGAAGGTCCTTTATAACACGAATAATACCCCAAATACCTCCTTTCTATTACAATTATGACGGTCTTTCAGAACACGCATCATACCCCAAATGAGTCATCTGTGTCAGAATTATGACGCGCTTTTAGAACACGAATAATACCCTAAATACCTCCTTTCTGTTAGAATTATGACGGTATTTCGGAAAACGAATAATATCCCAAATGCCTCCTTTTTGTTACAATTATGCCGCCTTGCAGAATACGAATAATACACCCATATGAGTCCTTTCATTTAGAATTATGACGCGCTTTCAGAACACGAATAATTCCCAAAATGCATCCTTTATCTTCGAACTATGACGGGCTTTCAGAACACGAATAATACCACAAATGCTTCCTTTCTGTTAAAATTATGAGGGTCTTTTAGAGCACGAATAATACCCCTAATATCTGCTTTCTCTTACAATTATGACGCGCTTTCAGAACACACATCATACCCCAAATGAGTGCTTTGTGTTAGATTTATGACGCGATTTCAAAACACAAATAATAGCCCGAATGCCTCCTTTCTGTTACAATTACGGCGGCCTTTCAGAACGCGCAAAATACCCCAAATGCCTCTTTTCTGTTAGAATTATGATGGTCTTTCAGAACACGTATAATACCCCAAATGCTTCCTTTCTGCTAGAATTATGACGGTCTTTCGGAACACGAATAATATCCGAACTGTCTCCTTTCTTTTCGAATTTTGACGGGCTTTCACAACACGAATAACACCCTAAATGACTCCCTTCACTTCGAATTATGACGGTCTTTCCGAACACGCATAATACCCCATAAGAGTTCTTTCTCTTAGAATTATGACGGGCTTTCAGAACACGAATAATACCCTAAATGCCTCCTTTATCTTCGAATTATGATGGGTTTTCAGGTTACGATTTCTAACCAGAATGCCTTCTTTTCTGTTAGAATTATGACGGTCTTTCAAAACCCGAAAAATATCCCAAATGCCTCCTTTCTGTTAGGATTTTGACGGGCTTTCAGAACACCAATTATATCCCAAATGCCACCTTTCTGTTAGACATATGACTGTTTTTTCAGAACACGAATAATACCCCAAATGCCTCCTTTCTCTTAGAATTATGACGCATAATACCCCATATACCTCAGTTGTCTTAGAATTATGACGGGCTTGCATAATACCCCAAATGCCTCCTTTCTGTTAGAATTATGATGGTCTTTCAGAACACAAATAATACCCCCAAATGCCTCCTTTCTCATAAAATTTTCACGTGCTTTAACAACACGAATAATACACCAAATACGTCCTTTCTGTTACAATTATGACGGTTTTTTCAGAACACGAATAATACCCGAAATGCCTCCTTTCTTTTAGAATTATGGGCTTTCAGCAAACGAATAACACCCCATATGCCTCGTTTCTCTTAGAATTATGACGGTCTTTCAGAACACGAATAATATCCCAAATTCCTCCTTTCTGTTACAATTATGACGATCTTTCAGAACACGAATAATATCGCCAATGCCTAATATCTGTTAGAATTAAGACGGTCTTTCAGAACACGAATAATCCTCCAAATGCCTCCATAATCTTAAAAGAATGAGAGCACGAATAATACACCAAATCCCTCCTTTCTGTTAGAATTATGACGCTCTTTCAGAACACGAATAAAACCACAAAAGCCTCCTTACTCTTAGAACTATGAGGGTCTCTCAGAACATGAATAATACCCCAAATGCTTCCTTTCTGTTAGAATTATGACGGTATTTCAAAAGACGAATAATACCCCAAGTGGATCCTTTCTGTTAGAATTATGACTGTCTTTCAGAACATGAATAATATCCCGAATGCCTCCTTTCTGTTAGAATTATGTCGGTCTTTCAGAACACGAATAATACCCCAAATGAGTCCTTTCTTTTAGAGTTATGACGGTCTTTCAGAACACGAATAATACGCTAAATGCCTCCTTTCTCTTCGAATTATGACGGGCTTTTAGATTACGATTTGTAACCCGAATGCCTTCTTTCTGTTACAATTATTAGGTTTTGTTTTCAGAACACAAATAATCCCCTAAATGCCTCCTTTCTTTTAGAATTATGACGGTCTTTCAGAACACGAACAATACCCCAAATGAGTTCTCTCTGTTAGACTTATGACTGTCTTTCAGAACACGAATAATATCCCGAATGCCTCCCTTCTGTTAGAATTATGACGGTCTCTCAGTAAATGAATACTACCCCAAAAGCCTGCTTTCTGTTAGAATTATGATGGGCTTTCAGAACACGAATAATAACCGAAAATGCGTGTTTTCTTTTACAATTATGACGGTCTTTCAGAACACGCATCATACCCCAAATGAGTTGTTTCTGCTAGAATTATGACGGGCTTGCAGAATACGAATAATACCCCAAATGCCTCCTTTCTGTTAGAATTATGACGATCTTTCAGAACACACAAAATACCCCAAATGCCTCCTTTCTGTTAGAATCATGATGGTCTTTCAGAACACTCATAATACCCCAAATGCATCCTTTCTGTTAGAATTATGACGGTCATTCAAACCACGTCAAATATCCGCAATGCCTCCTTTCTCTTAGCATTATGACGGGCTTTCAGAACACGAATAAAACCCCAAATGCCTCCTTTCTTTTAGAATTATTATGGTCTTTCAGAACACTAATAATAACCCAAATGAGTCCTTTCTGTTAGAATTATGATGGGCTTTCTGAGCACGCAAGATACCCCAAATGCCTCTTTTCTGTTAGCATTATGACGGGCTTTCAGAACACGAATAATACCCCAAATATCTCATTTCTCTTAACATAATGGCAGGCTTTTAAAACACGCATAATACCCCAAATGACTCCTTTCTGTTCGAATTATGATGGTCTTTCAGAACACGAATAATACCCCAAATGCATCCTTTCTGTTAAAATTATGACGGTCTTTCAGAACGCGAAAAATACACCAAATGTCTCCGTTTTTTTAGACTTATGACGGTCTTTTAGAACACGAATAATACACCAACTGCCTCCTTCCTTTGAGAATTATGACGGGCTCTCAGAACACGAATAATACCCTAAATGCCTCCTTTCTCTTCGAACTATGACGGGCTTGCAGAATACGAATAATAACCCTAATGCCTTCTTTCTGTCAGAAGTATGACGGTCTTTCAAAGAACGAATAATATCCCAAATGCCTCCTTTCTGTTTGAATTATGACGGGCTTTCAGAACATGAATTATATCCAAAATCCCGCCTCTCTGTTAGATTTATGACGCAATTTCAAAACACGAATAATAGCCCGATTGCCTCCTTTCTGTTACAATTACGGCGGCATTTCAGAACACGCAAAATACCCCAAATGCCTCTATTCATTTAGAATTATGATGGTCTTTCAGAACACGTATAATACCCCCAAATGCTTCCTTTCTGTTAGAATTATGACGGTCTTTCGGAACACGAATAATATCTGAAATGTCTCCTTTCTTTTCGAATTCTGACGGGCTTTCACAACACGAATAACACCCTAAATGACTCCTTTCACTTCGAATTATGACGGTCTTTCCGAACACGAATAATACCCCATAAGAGTTCTTTCTCTTGGAATTATGTCAGGCTTTCAGAACACGAATAATACCCTAAATGCCTCCTTTCTCTTCGAATTATGACGGGCTTTCAGATTACGATTACTAACCCGAATGCCTTCTTTTCTGTTAGAATTATGACGGTCTTTCAACACCCGAAAAATATCCCAAATGCCTCCTTTCTGTTAGAATTATGACAGGCTTTCAGAACACCAATTATATCCCAAAAGCCACCTTTCTGATGGACATATGACTGTGTTTTCAGAACACGAATAATACCCCAAATGCCTCCTTTCTCTTAGATCTATGACGCATAATACCCCATATACCTCCGTTGTCTTAGCATTATGACGGGCTTCCAGAACACGCATAATACCCCAAATGCCTCCTTTCTCTTAGAATTATGATGGTCTTCCAGAAGACGCGAAATACCCCAAATGCTTTATATCAGTTAGAATTATTACGGTCTTTACGAAGACGCATAATACACCACTAGCCTCCATTCTGTTAGACTTATGACAGTCTTTTAGAAGACGCATACTACCCCAAATGTCTCCTATCCGTTAGAATTATAAAGGGCTTTCAGAACACGAATAATACCCCCAAATGCCTCCTTTCTCTTAAAATTATGACGTGCTTTAATAACACGAATAATACACCAAATACGTCCTTTCTGTTACAATTATGACGGTTTTTTCAAAACTAGAATAACACCCGAAATGCCTCCTTTCTTTTAGAATTATGAAGGGCTATCAGCAAACGAATAACACCCCAAATGCCTACTTTCTCTTAGATTTATGACGGTCTTTCAGAACACGAATAATATCCCAAATTCATCCTTTCTGTTACAATTATGACGATCTTTCAGAACACGAATAATATCGCCAATGCCTAATATCTGTTAGAATTAAGTCGGTCTTTCAGAACACCAATAATACTTCAAATGCCTCCATAATCTTAAAAGTATGAGAGCTCGAATAATACACCAAATCCCTCCTTTCTGTTAGAATTATGACGTTCTTTCAGAACACGAATAAAACCACAAAAGCCTCCTTACTCTTAGAACTATGAGGGTCTTTCAGAACACGAATAATATCCCGAATGCTTCCTTTCTGTTAGAATTATGTCGGTCTTTCAGAACACGAATAATATCCCAAATGAGTCATTTCTTTTAGAATGGTGACGGGCTTTCAGAACACGAATGATACCTTAAATGCCTCCATTCTTTTTGAATTATGACGGGCTTTCAGACCACAAATAATACCACGAATGCCTCCTTTCTGTTGCAATTATGACAGTCTTTCAGAAAACCAATAATACCCTAAATGCCTCTTTTCTGTTACAATTATGACGGTCCTTCAGAACACGAATAATATCGCCAATGCCTCCTTTCCATTAGAATTATGACGGCTTTCAGAACACGAACAATACCCCAAATGATTCCTTTCTGTTAGACTTATGACTGTCTCTCAGAACACGAATAATACCTTAAATGCCTTCATTCTCTTCGAATTTTGACTGGCTTTCAGAACACGAATAATAACACGAATGCCTCCTTTCTGTTGCAATTATGAGAGTCTTTCAGAAAACGAATAATACCCTAAATGCCTGCTTTATGTTACAATTATGACGGTCTTTCAGAACACGAATAATACCCTAAATGCCTCCTTTCTGTTAGAATTATGACGGTATTTCGGAAAACGAATAATATCCCAAATGCCTCCTTTCTGTTACAATTATGCCGGCCTTTCAGAATACGAATAATACCCCAAATGAGTCCTTTCTTTTAGAATTATGACGGGCTTTCAGAGCACGAATAATACCCCAAATGCCTCCTTTCTGTTAGAATTATGGCGGTGTTTCCGAAAACGAATAATATCCCAAATGCCTCCTTTCTGTTACAATTATGCCGGCCTTTCAGAATATGAATACTACCCCAAAATGAGTCCTTTCTTTTAGAATTATGAAGTGCTTTCAGAACACGAATAATACCCAAAATGCCTCCTTTCTCTTCGAATTATGACGACCTTTCCGAACACTAATAATACCACAAATGCCTGCAATCTGTTAAAATTATGAGGGTCTTTTAGAGCACGAATAATGCCCCAAATATCTGCCTTCTCTTACAATTATGACAGGCTTTCAGAACACGGATCATACTCCAAATGAGTGCTTTGTGGAAGATTTATGACGCGCTTTCAGAACACGAATAATAGCCCGAATGCCTCCTTACTGTTAGAATTAGGACGGTATTTCGGAACACGAATATTATCCCAAATGCCTCCTTTCTGTTACAATTATGACGGCCTTTCAGAACAAGCATAATACCCCAAATGCTTCCTTTCTGTTAGAATTATGACGGTCTTTCGGAACACGAAGAATACCCCAAATGCTTCACTTCTGTTTGAATTATGACGGTCTTTCAGAATACGAATAATATCGCCAATGCCACCTTTCTGTTAGATTATGACGGGCTTTCAGAACACGAATAATACACCAAATTCATCATTTCTGTAAGAATTATGACGGTCTATCAGAACACGAATAATATCTGAAATGCCTCCTTTCTGTTCGAATTCTGACGGGCTTTCACATCACGAATAATTCCCTAAATAACTCCTTTCACTTCGAATTATGACGGTCTTTCGGAACACGAATAATACCCCATATAAGTCTTTCTGTTAGAATTATGGCGGGCTTTCAGAACACGAATAATACCCTAAATGCCTCCTTTCTCTCCGAATTGTGACGGGCTTTCAGAATACAAATAATATTGCCAAAGCCACCTTTCTGTTAGAATTATGACGGTGTTTCGGAAAACAAATAATATCCCAAATGCCTCCTTTCTGTTACAGTTATGCCGGCCTTTCAGAATACGAATAATACCTCAAATGAGTCCTTACTTTTAGAATTATGACGGGCTTTCAGAACACGAATAATGCCCAAAATGCCTCCTTTCTCTTCGAATTATGACGGGCTTTCAGAACACGAATAATATCCCAAATGCCTCCTTTCTGTTAGAATTATGACGGTCTTTCAGAACACGAATTGTAACCCAAATGCCTCCTTTCTGTTAGAATTATGACAGTCTTTTAGAACACAAATAATATCCCAATTGCCTCCCTCCTTCTGTTAGAATGATGATGGTCTTTCAGAACACGAATAATATCTCAAATGCTTCCTTTCTGTCAGAATTATGACGAGCTTCCAGAACACAACTAATATCCCAAATCCCTCCTTTCTTTTAGAATTATGACGGTCTTTCCGAACACGAATAATATCCAAAAAGCCTCGTTTCTATTAGAATGATGACGGTCTTTCAGAACACGAATAATACACAAATGCTTCCTTTCTATTAGAATTATGACGGGCTTTCAGAACACAAATAATACACCAAATGCCACCTGTCACTTAGGATTTTGACTTGCTTTCAGAACAAGAATAATACCCCAAATGCCTCCTTTCTTGTAGAATTATGACGGTCTTACAGAAAAGGAATAATATCCCAAATGCCTCATTTCTGTTAGAGTTATGACGGGCTTTTAGAACACGCATAAGATCCCAAATGCCTCCTTTCTGTTAGAATTATGACGGGCTTTTAGAACACGAATAATATCCCAAATTCACATTTCTGTTACAATTATGACGGTCTGTCAGTACACAAATAATATCCCTAATGCCTCCTGTATGTTTGACTTATGACGGTCTTTGAGGACACGCATAATAAACAAAATGCCTTCTTCCTGTTAGAATTATGATGGGCTTTCAGAAGACGAATAATATCCAAAATTCATCATTTCTGTTAGGATTATGACGGTCTCTAAGAACACAAATAATATCCCAAATGCCTCCTTTCGGTTAGAATTATGACGGTCTATCAGAACACGCATAATACACCAAATGCCTCCTTTTTGTTAGAATGATGACGGTCTTTCAGAACACGAAGAAAACACCAAATGCCTCTTTTCTGTTAGAATTATGACAGTCTTTCAGAACAGGGATAATATCCTAAATGACTTCTTTCTGTTAGAATGATGACGGTCTGTCAGAGCACGAATAATACCCCAAATGCCTCCTGTCTGTGAGAATTATGGCGGTCTTTCAGAACACGAATAATATCTCAAATGTTTCCTTTCTGTTATGATATGACAGGCTTTCAGAACACGACTAATATCCCAAATGCCTCCTTTCTTTTAGAATTATGACGGTCTTTCAGAACCCAAAAAATACACCAAATGCCTTCCTACTGTTACAATTACGACGGTCTTTTAGAACATGAATAACATCCCAAATGTCTCCTTTCTCTTAGAATATTCAGGGCTTTTAGAACACGAATAATATCCAAATGCCTACTTTCTTTTAGAATAATGACGTTCTTACAGAAAGCGAATAATATCCCAAATGCCTCCTTTCTTTTAGAATTATGACGGGCTGTCAGGACACGAATAATATCCACATTACCTTCTTTCTGTTAGAATTTTGATAGTCTTTCAGAACAGAAATAATATCCCAAATGACTCCTTTCTGTTAGAATGATGACGGTCTTTCAGAAAACGAATAATATCCCAAATGCCTCCTTTCCCTTCGAATTATGACCGGCTTTCAGAACACGCATAATAAACAGAATGCCTCTTTCCTGTTAGAATTATGATGGTCTTTCAAACACGAATAATATCCCAAATGCCTCCTTTCTGTTAGAATTATAACGGGCTTTCAGAACACAAATACTACACCAAATTCCTCCTTTCTCTTAGAATTTTGACGGACTTTCAGAACAGAATAATACCCCAAATGCCCCTTTCTTTTAGGATAATGACGTTCTTACAGAAAACGAATAATATCCCAAATGCCTCCTTCCTGTTAAAACTATGACGGGCTATTAGAACACGAATAATATCCACATTACCTCCTTTCTGTTAGAATTATGATAGTCTTTCAGAACAGGAATAATATTCCAAATGACTCCTTTCTGTTAGAATGATTATGGTCTTTCAGAACACAAATAATACCCCAAATGCCTCCGTTCTGTGAGGATTATGACGGGCTTTCAGAACACAAAAATACACCAAATTCCTCCTTTCTCTTAGAATTATGACGGGCTTGCAGAACAGAAATAATACCCCAAATTCCCCCTTTATGTTAGAATTATGACGGGCTTTCAGATCTCGAAATATATCCCAAATGCTTCCTTTCTGTTAGAATTATGACGGGCTTTCAGAACACGAATAGAGCACGCATGATATCCCAAATGTCCCCTTTGTGTTAGAATTATGACGGGCTTTAAGAACACGCATAATATCCCAAATACCTACTGTGTGCTAGACTTATGACGGTTTTTTATAACATGAATAATATTCCAAATGCCTCCTTTCTGTAAGAATTATGAAGGTATTTCAGAACACGCATAATACCCCAAATGCCTCCTTTCTGTTTGAATGATGACGGTCTTTCAGAACACAAATAATACACCAAATGCCTCCTTTCTCTTAGAATTTTGACAGGCATTGAGAACAAGAATAATACCCCAAATGCCTCCTGTCTTTTAGAATTATGACGGTCTTATAGAAAACGAATAATATCCCAAATGCCTCCTTTCTGTTAGAATTATGACGGGCTTTTAGAACACGAATAATATTCCAAATGCCTTCCTTCTGTTAGAATTATGACAGGCTTTAAGATCACGAATAATATCCCAAATCCCATATTTCTGTTACAATTACGACGGTCTGTCAGTATCCGAATAATATCGCTAATGCCTCCTTTCTGTTAGAAGTATGACGGGCTTTCAGAACAAGAATAATACCCCAAATATCTCCTTTCTGTTAAAATTATGACGGTCTCTCAGAACACGAATATTATCCGAAATGCTTCCGTTCTGTTAGAATTAAGACGGGCTTTCAGAACAGGAATAATATCCCTAATGCCTACTTTCACTTAGAATTATGACGGGCTCTCAGAACCCAAATAATATCCCAAATGCCTCCTTTCTGTTACAATTATGACGGGCTTTAAGAACACGAATAATATCTCTAATGCCTCCTTTCTGTTAGAATATTGACGGGCTTTCAAAACACGAATAATATCCCTAAGGCCTCCTTTCTGTTAGAATTATGACGGGCTGTCAGAACACGAATAATATCCGAAATGCTGCCGTTCTGTTAGAATTATGACGGGCTTTCAGAACAGAAATAATATCCCAAATGCCTCCTTTCTGTTAGAATTTTGACGGGCTTACAGAACACGAAATGATATCCCAAATGCCTCCTTTCTGTTAGAATTGTGACGGGCTTTCAGAACACGAATAATATGCAAAATGCCTCCTTTCTGTGAGAGTTATGACGGGCTTTCAGAACACGAATAATATCCGAAATGCTTCCGTTCTGCTAGAATTATGACGGCTTTCAGAACACGAATAATATCCCAAATGCCTCGTTTCTATTTGAATTATGACGGTCTCTCAGAACACGAATAATATCGGAAATGCTTCCGTTCTGTTAGAATGATGACTGTCTTTCAGAACACGAATAATAACCCAAATGCCTCCTTTGTCTTAGAATTATGACCGGCTTTCAGAACACGAATAAAAACCCAAATGCATCATTTCTCTTCGAATTATGAATAGTTTTCAGAACACAAATAATACACCAAATGCCTCCTTTCTCTTCGAATCTTGACGGACTTGCAGAACAAGAATAATACCGGAAATGCCTACATTCTTTTAGAATAATGACGTTCTTAAAGAGAACACGAATAAAATTCCAAATGCCTTCTGTCTGTTAGAAATATGATGGGCTTTTAGATCACGAATAATATCCCAAATCCCACATTTCTGTTACAATTACGACGGTCTGTCAGTACACTAATAATATATCGCAAATGCCTCCTTTCTGTCAGAAGTTAGGATTATGACGGGCTTGTAGAATATGCATAATACCCCAAATGCCTCCTTTGTGTTACAATTATGACAGGCTTTCAGAGCACGCATACTATCCCTAATTCCTCCTGTTTGTTAGACGTATCACGGTCTTTGAGGACAACTGCCTCCTTCGTGTTAGCATTATGACGGTCTTTTAGAACAGGAATTATACCCCAAATGCCCCCTTTCTGTTAGAATTATGACGGGCTTTCAGAACACGAATAATATCCCAAATGCCTCATTTCTGTTAGAATTACGACGGTCTTCTAGAACACGAATAATACACTATATGCATCCTTTCTGTAAGAATTATGACAGTGTTTCAGATCACGAATAATATCCCAATTGCCTCCCTCCTTCTGGTAGAATGATGACGATCTTTCAGAACCCGAATAATATCCCAAATGCCTCCTTTCTGTTAGAATTATGACGGGCTTTCAGAACACAACTAATATTCCAAATCCCTCCTTTCTTTTAGAATTATGACGGTCTTTCTGAACACGAATAATATCCCAAATGCCTCCTTTCTGTTAGAATGATGACGGTCTTTCAGAACACGAATAATACACCCAAATGCCTCCTTTCTGTTAGAATGATGACGGGCTGTCAGAACACAACTAATATCCCAAATCCCTCCTTTCTTTTAGAATGATGACGGTCTTTCCGAACACGAACATATATCCCAAATGCCTCCTTTCTGTTAGAATGATGACGTCTTTCAGAACACGAATAATACCCCAAATCCTTCCTTTCTGTTAGAATTATGACGGGCTTTCAGAACACAAATATTACACCAAATGCCTCCTTTCACTTAGAATTTTGACGGCTTACAGAAAACGAATAATATCCCAAATGCCTCATTTCTGTTAGAGTTATGACGGGCTTTTAGAACACGCATAAGATCCCAAATGCCTC
>JAOYNN010571420.1:0-13360 GCA_025770095.1 Goniobranchus kuniei
GAACGTTTTTCTAGGTGGTGGTGATGAATGTCGACAATGATGTAAGATGAAATGATATTGAAGTGTAATTCCTGGTATAAGACAAAGAATTAACCAGGGGTACTGTGTGTAAAGACTGCGCTTCAGTATTAGTTCAGCTTACTTTATTGTCGACCTTCATCACCACCGCCTAAAAAGTTCTAAAAATAACTACCAATCAGCGTGCTCAGGCTTGGGTTACCAGGGCTGGAATTAGCCGCTTGTCTTGCTGTGGTGCTATTTAGTCCTTGGGAAAGACTATTTACACACATCCTCCTCACACCATTCAGGTGATATTGAGTACCCAACCACAGGCAGAGGAATATCCTTTCAGTATGCCAGACCAGATGTACCTTTGTAAAATGGCTGCATCTCTGTATACTGCACATGAAGTTGAGAAGGTGTTTGGTTGGGAAAGGCCTGTCAGGGAACACGTATGGCGGTTTGAGCACATTTAAATGATTTAGCACTATATAAAAGCCCTAATTTTTTCAAACATGTTCAGGATTTAGCTTTTCTGAAATAGATGCGGGATTGAAATGTTTTTTTCGTAGAATTCTTTCTTGTTAAGGAAAAAGGGAGGTGAAAGAGCCCTTTTTTACATTCTTTCTTCAACTGATTGAAGGCACTTTAGGCTAAATACTTAGCAGGGAGGGAAGACGAATAACTGATCTGGAAATTAATGCTCTTTTACAAATATTTGATTGCATTCATGTCCTTCTTTGATTACCTTTGCTGTTTGTCTTGTTAAAATAAGTGCATTACAATCACAATGATCATCATCATCATAATCATCATCATCATCATCATCATCATCAAGACCTTCATTACCATCTTCATCAGTATCATTATCATCATCATCATTATCATCATTATCATCATCATCATCATCTTCCCTACCATATTCATCAATATCATCATCATCAACATCACCATCATCATCACCATCATCATCATCATATTGAGGACCTAGCTTTACACCTGTATTACAATGTCAATATCAAGATTGGATGAAACTGTTACCCAGGAATAGTGTAATGTCATCAACCCATTTCCACTAAGCACAGAAATGATTGAGCTTTACTGTGGTAAGCAGACATGAACTTTTGGTGAACAATTAGAAGGTTTACAAGGATGATGGCTGATGAAAACAGTTGTTTGTTAAAAGTTTATATCATAAGCCGCTGTTTGCTTTAATTGTATTTACAGTAATATACAGCCGTGATAACCTTTTGATAATGAAATGATGTTGTTTGAAATTCTCTAAACTCCAAAAACATATTTGATGTGAATATAATTTAGTTATCTCTTCATTAATGACCCGATTCTATGGTTTCTTTCCTTTTACAGGTGGACAACTTTCTGCCTCTGATCCTAAAGGATTTGATTAACACGCTGGGAACGAATGCTATTGCCATCATTGTGATCTTTATCCAAACTCCTTTACTCGGTCTTTCTCTTATTCCCGTGATTATCTTGTTGGTTTTTGTCATGGTACGTAGTATTACATATACGTCTTCATTGAGCTTTTCTACTTCGATACATAACCATACATTTTAGTTGATTTGTAAAAATGTTTCCTTTGATTCTATCTCTACCAGGGTTAAATTATACAATGAAACAAGAAGAACCTCCACAGCAAAGACAAGGAGATATTGTCATCATCTCTTTACTTGAAATGATACTACAAATTTACTTACTTACATCAAAGCGGTAGATGTAATAGGCATATTAATTTCTAACGCTTATCATGTTACCGACTTTCTCAAACCTTATGGCAGTGAAGGTTTAATACAGAGAAAGTTTAATTTCCAGTTTAGTTTTCTCCAACCTTTCAAAATGATCACCTACATCTCTAATGGTAGAAAAGAAGTAATTGCACAAATAGTTATATTTTTAAACTATATAGAAATGCAGTGCCTGAAAACTGATTTGGTTTATTTAAAATTGTAAAGAAACATTAGCCAAATCCCCAATTTCCATGAAAATGTAATAATTACGAACCATACTACATTCGTCCGTTTACCACGTACGTTATTTTCATTTCCATGGGTCTGTTTATTAACCCACAGCAGTTCCGTGTTTTATTCGTGTGTAGCACACACTTCGAAAAAAAATGTCTTCCAGGAAACGGCTTCGAGTTGAGCTGGCAAAGATGTTGGCATTAATGTGTTACATGATCCATCCCTCCATCGTCGAAGTATCAGAATACGTGATTAGTATTATACATACATACATACATACATACATACATACATACATACATACATACATACGAATGTACATTCTACATACATCTAAAAGATAATTTTATCTGCTACAAATGGTGTAAAATATTTGTTGATACCGTGATTTATTAAAAAAAAATATAATGTGATGATCTGTATTTTAAACTTTTTACCCCAAAATACAAAGTAGCAAAAGGAGCGAGTATCTTGATTAAAAACTAATTCCAAGTGGTTTTTGAGCTGGAAAGCACCAATAAAAAATGGATATGGCGTCATGTTGCCCGTTGTGTCTTAATATTTTTCTTACGGAGCTAGATCTAGTTCTAAAGCTATGTTATCAATTTCCCAATTCTGAGGAATTCAGTCAATTCAACTCGTGCCATGCTCATTCTTCATCACACCTCATCTTTCAACTGAGGAAAGAGCAAGAGCTATTAGGACCTGGAAATGGGGTAAAATCTACATGGGTACTTCAGTTATTTAAGATAACTTGTAACAAATACACATACATACATACATACATACATACATACATACATACATACATACATACATACATACATACATGCATGCAGTATGCCAGACCAGATGTACCCAGATGCATACATACATATATACATACATACATACATACATACATACATACATACATACATACATACATACATACATACATACATACAAACATACAGAAAAGACTATCGGCTTATAGGTTTATCAATCATATAAAATATCAGGGAAAAATGAAATCTAAATTTCAAAGAATTACTTACATGTCATTGTTGGGCAATTCATTTCTTTGGAAATATTTTGCCAGACATTCTGTTGAAGGTTGATAAAAATTGAAACATAACTTTTATACAGCTTTTTCCTCCGTTCTACAGTCTCAAAGCACATTACAATACTTTATTCCCTAGCAGGCACCCTGGGGAGTATACACTAAAATGTAGCTCATTCTTCACAATACCAGCCTATTGCTAGATACGGTACTCATTCAACATGTCATTCGAGTGAAGCAATTAGGGTAAATTTTCTTGCTTATGAGAAAAACACAAGTAGTCGCTGGTGTGATTCAAACCCAGGACCTCACAATCCCAAGCCAACGCCTTAATCATTGAGCCATATTATGTGTCCTTGTGTGCCGTACTAGACACATCATATTACAAGCACGGATTCGCTCTCACTTGCTCAATTAACGTTTCATAAGTTGCCAATGAAAATTTCATTTTCAATAAAATTGTTGACGACTTGTTTGGTTGGAGAATTTGGTTAGACTGGTGACACAATGTGACGAATACATGTCAAATGGAATATGGAGGGTAGTCAAGGTCATGGCCCAGATTATTTATCTACTCCCCTGCCTGACAAGGCACTTATGCAAAAGCAAACAGACACACCGGTGCACATACACAAAAAATTCTTAAATTTTGAAATAAGCTAAAATGAGCTAAATCTTCATATGGTGTTTTTTGACGTCGCTGATTTAAAAAATGACATAAAAAATAAGATTTGGTGTGTAAATTTGGATTTAAATTTCTACTGGTTTATCCCCCGGTGTGTATTACTCGCCATTCCCGGTCAAGTGACGAGGTTGGCGACGGTGATTGACAACTGGCTGGCTTGACATGATGTCAGAAGTCTGTACAAAATTTGTGACATGGTCCGATTTGTGAATTCTACCTACATCTTCATTACGTTGAGTGTGACCTATGGAAATGATTACAGAGATGTATAGGCATGCATTTTTGGTCCGTATAAATACATCTTTTAAACGTACGTAAAACGGGCAAGAAGTACGTTTCATGGAAATAGGGTATAAAACTAACCTTACATTACGGGTAAATGAAGTCACTTCATATAACTATTATGGCGTAAAGGGCAAAAGCTAGGGCAAAATGATATGAACATTGTTTTTAAAATACTGAAGTATATAAAGCAGTAATGACTGGCCTTTCCCCTCAATCTTATTATATCTTTTTGACTCATGTTACTGGTATTGTTTAACTTTCATGTTTTATGTTGGTCACATCTTCAATTTTCCCTCCAATGACTAGGTGTTTTACGTTCCAACCTCACGTCAGTTACGGAGAATTGAAAATGTAACAAGATCTCAAATCTTTACCCATTTCAGGTAGGACTCATTGAAATTGTAGCTGTTTGCTCGTGCTGATAAGGAATGCCAGTGATAAAATGGGTTGCAACTGCAGACTTTTGAAGTGAAATTGTTAAGGCCGTAGAAACTCAATGTATAAAAAAGTTTCTTATGCAGCACGGCAATATTCAAAGTCTCCATCAGGTTTTCTTCACCAGATTATAGATTCATCAAAGAATAATTTAACATGTTTTGAATATGCTAGAAATGGTCTTTGAAAAATTTCAGCCATTCTTTCAACCTGTGTTTGTGGGATTGTTGTTTTTACGATCATCTTATCAATCCAATTGTTTAAAATTATTCTTAAGTCAATAATCAATTTAAAAACGCTTCGCTATTTTAGCAGTTGATTATCATGGAATTTAATTCATTATATGTTTTATCTTTCCTTACTTAGTTAATATAATATTCCTAGCATAGGTAATACTGAAGGTTTTAGAAAGATATTGAGAGAAAGTTCATTTTTTTAGGAGCCAAGACAAAGTTTTAGGCTAACAGTAAAGTAAACCACTTTCTTTTTTGTCTAGAGTAACAAGAAGTAGAGCAACAACAATATACCCAGCAGATTTCCAGGGGCGCACAGTGCCTTATGACATTATCCTCATTCTTGTCGGATAGTTATATTTATTAGACTGAGCAAGTGTTCAACAAACTTACATTGACTAGACTTCGACGTTCTACCATGAGATGCTAAATAATACATAAAATATGCTTGTTGTTCTCCCGTCCATCATAAGAAGGTCATGTAATACCATTGAAAGGCATTTCTCAGCTCATGTGAAATTAAGGTGCTGTTTGAAAAGCACAGCCAATGCCTTAAGAAGTGTACACAGAAGGAAATCATGTTGTTGTATAAATATCTCTACTTAGACCCAGGGAAACAAAATGCTGACGTTAATCTTTTAAAATGTCTTCCTCTCTTTGCTTCCCAGCTCCCAGTGGAGCACATGCCAGCTGTAAAGGAACGCCATGCTATTCCGCAAAAGAGAGACCAAGAACATGTATATATATATATATATATATATATATATTTGCCATGATTTTCTGCGTCTTCATCCCGTCATCTTTAACTTTCTCCATATTCATCAAAGGAGAAAAAAAACTCTAATTACTGGTATTTCTTATCCTTTCAGTGAATCTGTTGCAGGGGTATCAACCATTAGGGCTTTCCAGCATTTTGACAGATTCGTCAAGGAAAATATTTCACACATAGATAACAACACATCCTATTTCTTAGCCGCTCAAATGGCAGTGAGGTACGACGTTTTCACATTTCTCTTTTCTGTTTTAAAACTCAAGTCAGATTCAAAATCTGTTGAAGTCAGCAGAAAATTATATTTTAAAATATGTATCAATCCATACTTGGTCTGTCAATCAAATTGCACTTTTACCACCTTACTCTTTTTCTTCTCAGAAACCGTTTATCAAATGATTGTTATACGCGTGCCGCAATATAATTTATTTGTTGATTCTGTTCCATTTGGTGAACTATGGTGATATATAATATTTTGCCCTCTTTAAAAGTCTTCATTTCCTTCAATTTTCATCGAGAGCCTGTAAAAATGGAAATTAAAGAATGTTCACATTATTTACACCTTCAGTTCTATCTCATATAATTTTCTTAAATAGGTATTTGAACCAAACTGCCCATTATACCAATGTTCATTCCTTTATCTGAAATTTTCAGATGGATCAACATGAATTTAGATTCCTTGTCTAATTTCATCATATTTGCATCAGCACTCTTTCAGTTCTTGCAGTCTAATCCAGACCCAGGAATGGCAGGAGTAACCATTTCCTTTACCCTTCAGGTACTGTGTTCCTAAAAGATAAAGAATGTTATATAATCCTCGCCACAATATTATATAGTGCACATACACAATTGTAAAACATCATGCTCAGTGCACTTTACAAGTAAAGTATATCATTACACCATCATTAAGCATTATGGCATGTATATGAAAAAGTGACAATAAGATGACATTTCATGAGTATGCTTCTATGAATAAAAATGTTTTAAGTAGCGATTAAAAAATTTCAAGGCTGGCTGGTGAAAAAGCACAAATGTGGGATTTCATTCCATTTATTTGGATCAGCAAAAGAAGAAGATTATTCACCAAAGTTTTTTGAAGTTGTTTTATATTTCTTCAAGAGTTTGACCGAGGATGATCTTAAGTTACGGATAGGAAAATTTCTTTCTATTAAGTCGTATAGATACTGGGGGGCTTTCTGATCAAGATATTTAAAACAAAAGGAGCAGATTTTATACTTAATATGAGCACAGGCAGCCAGTGCAGTTCCTCAAAATTGATGTTATAGATCTATGTACTGATTTTTCTTTCTTTTAATCACCATGGCTCCATAATTTCAATCTTTTTGAAGTTTAGCTATGTTGTCTAAAGTAAAGAGCCAGCCAAAGGAGAATTTCAATAATCTAGAAAAGACAAAATAAAAGTTGTTACTAGTTTAGTTTTAACGTCTTCAGTGAAAACATTTTAAACGCTAGATAATCTACATATTTGGGAGTATAAAGTTTGACATAGAAAATTGACTTAAGTCTGCATTGATAGATTCCTATAAAAATAACACCGAGATTCTTGATTTTATGAGCAGATTTCAGGCTGTGCCCAATAATGTCAATGGCGACAACTAAAAGGTTGTTATTTCCACTACTTTTGCCACATAGCCGACACTCTAGTTTATCATCATTCAGCTTTAACAGATTGTTATTCATCTGTCACACAAATCAATTTGGACATATTTTTGCTTGATGTGGAATTTTAAATTAATAAACATCTGCATAAAAATGATTCTTAAGTTTGTTTTAGATCTCGGACAACGCTGGCACCTATAAACTATTATGGTCTCTGCTAGCTGCAAGCCCTGTGTCCTATTTCTAGCACAGGCGCAACCAAGTTTGTTTTATTCTGTTTTATTTTTCATTTTTTCGAAGCCAGGTCTCTAGTGTCTAGTCTCTCTTTCTAAATCATTTGAGTGTCCATCTCAGGAATGTTCTGTCAATTGCAATTGTGCCCTTTATGCTGGCATAACCTACAATTTCGATCTATTAAAAAACCATCAAAAACAAACAACAAAAGCTGTGGTAGCTGGTATTATTCAAAATCATGAAATAAAAAGCATGAAATCTATTAACTGATTCCATATAACAGATAAATATTTTTCTCTTTAACCTCATCTTCATCCAGCTTAGTGGATCGATGCCTTGGATGGTAAACCAAATTGCAGATTTTGAAACAAATGTTGTTTCTGTTGAACGCATTCAGGAGTATTCCGAGACTACACAAGAGGTAGGAAAAGCATAGTATAAAAATCCATTTTTCAAAAATCGAAAAAAAAGAAAAGGATATGTCAAATTGTATCATAGAGAAAGTCATGTAGAAGACATTACGTTCAAGCGCTCAAATCACTGAATTGTTTAATAAGTGATAAGATAAAAAGATAGGTGTTGTCTATATACCAGTTACCTCCACGCTATTCAATGAGTTCAACTGTATTATAATATCATATCAATTTAATGGTGGAATAGGTCATAGACCTTTGAATACCCTATGTAAGGATTACATAATGAATATGCTTTGACAGTATTCATCAAATATTCATAATTTTACAACAACAATTATTCATCATAAGCATAAATATCATTTGGAAGCTCTCTATCAATGGTGTTCTTAAAGGGATGTATTTTTTAAACCTTTTGTGCGTAAAGAGAGGCTATCCAAGTCTTAACAATTCTACAAACAAAGAAGTTTTGTGTTATTGTAGTTGAATGTCCCGTGATACATATCAAATTCTTATCTTCTATTGTAAGAGTTACTTAAGACAATTTGAAAAAAACAATAACAACAACAAAACAAACAAAAACGTGTCTTCATCAATGTTATCAATAAAGATCTTCTCTTCTTCTTTATTTAAGAGATAGTAATTTCAGATATTTTAGCCTTTCTCTGAAGGACATATTTACCTATTTTGTAATTGGAATAGAAACAGAATAACTTGGTCCTCAGTCTTTCACGAAGAATTCTATGCCCATAACAGTCAAATTTCCACAATAATATTTCAGGCAGACTGGACCATTTGTGGCAAAAAGCCATTGCCCTCTTGGCCAGAAAGGGGCAAAATAGACTTCAAGAACTACAGCGTGCGTTACAGAGAGGGACTGGAGCTTGTCATCAAGGACTTCAGCATAACATTGGAAAGTGGGCAGAAGGTAGATTGTTGTTTCCTTGTATTATTCCAATCTTCTTTCAACTATCACGTTCAATGAACTTTCTAGTACAGAAAGATGAAAATGTAACTTACATGTTGAACATGCTGAGTTCACCAAGAACAGAATAGATTAACGGGAGCAGAAACCATGTGCAATAAAAGGACCAAATAACTTTGAGTCTTGCTTTACGTTGAAATGCATGAGAATTGTTGGAGATCTTGTACTTTTGTAATCATGAAAATTGAAGACTGCAGGAATTGTCAGAAGTTTAATTTTACATAGATTTTTAGATTGAATGAAATATGAGATAGCTATTTACCACTAGTCAAAAAAAACCCAACATTTTACTTTTTAGATTTCACTTTTATTTTGAGATACATTTTAAGATTTTATATTGACTCCATTTTAAAATAGATTCTAGCTATTTACATGAATGGCTATATACACTTTGGCTAGATAATATGACTTTCATTCACCATTGAGGCAACATTACCCGCGAACGTGTCTTCTTTTTTATTTATCAGAATTTGGATAGAATCAATTTGATAATGTTCTGTTTCCTGTATTAGCTGTTTACATCCTATCCCAGAAAGGTAACTTGCACGTAGTAAGATTTTTAAAAAGGTGATAAAAAACAATTGCTGGTCGCCACTTGTTACCAGATTGGTGTCGTTGGGCGAACAGGAGCAGGCAAATCTTCCTTGTCTCTTTCGTTGTTACGTCTCATGGAAGCAGCTGGTGGTGCTATCTACATTGACGGGGTCAACATTGCTGACATTGGTCTTCATGATTTGAGGTCACGGCTCACCATACTGCCACAGGTGACACACCTTTAAGAAAAAAAGGTTGTAACATTTATTGGAAAATGTGTTCATTATTTCAATAGTTTAAGTGTTCAACACCTGAATTAAAGGAATATGTCAACTTGTGGGCTTTAAATTCAGATCTTTAATAAACTATTCTACAAAACAAATGGAGAATTAAAATTATACTTAGATTGAAGTATGAGTGCGGTAATTTGATCACAGCACAGAACGATATTGTATATATTTTACAACATTCCCTTTGAACTAGGATCCAGTGATATTTTCTGGCACTATCCGGTTCAATCTGGATCCATTTAATGAGTTTACAGACGATGAAATATGGACAGCTTTAGAGCATGCACACCTAAAGTCATTCGTTGCAGTCAAAGCGGAGACACTTTCGTATGAATGTGGTGAAGAAGGTTCCAACTTGAGGTGAGATAAAAACCAAATAATTTTACACAAATGGAAATAAGTACAATCTATGTTTTCATGCAAATGATTTGGATTTAGTTCATGAGCAGAAATGTGCAAATTATTCATAAAGTATATATACTGAGGGACAAAAATATTGCAACAAAAGTAAAAAATATGTATACATTCAAGTGATTAAGATATCAGAATGAAATTTTAAAAAGAACAGAATAGAGGTTTTTAAGTTTTCTTTCGATGCATACGTTGCTTGCAATGATATCACTGATGGGTGTTAAGCGATGACGTCATTTATCTGGATACTCCAAAAATCAAAACCTCAAAGTCAGCCCACATACTTTTTCACATTAAAAATCAACTAAAATTTATCAGACTTCCTTTACATGCATGAATGGAATGGGTGTGAGCAAAAGGGCGCTGGTATGGCCTGCGTTGGAGAGCCATTCTGTTTTCAGACGAAGACAGATTTAAAGTTTCATTCGCTGATGGAAGAGCTTGAATATGGAGATGCAAATGTGAATGAACTGAGCATCGCTCTCACTGAATGTTGGAATGAATTACCCTAGGAAAAAACACTCGGTATTGATGATGATTTGGATACCCTGTAGAGCCCAATTACAAAACCATGAATTGTTATAAACAAATTGACCTGTAAAGTTTAAATGTCAAACGTCAAATTGTCCCTGTGTTTCATTTTGTTTTGAACTGAAATTGGCTATCTTTTAACAGAACGCATTATTCTAGTTTAAGAATTATAATCTATCACTCAATTTTGAGGTTTTCATTTTCGAGTGCTATTTTTATATTGATGAAATTTTTGTTTAAGAGTGTTAGTATCGTTTTCAAAATTGTACTTTTGAAGGTAAATGTTTGATCTCTATACTCGATTTTGAATTTTGAAATTCTGTTAGCTGGTTGAAAAGTTACAATTTGTTTGCCCCTGTTGCAATACATTTGTCCCTTTTAGGCACAATCCCTCATTTTGATCAAAATTAGTAACCATAGATTAGCATAACATTAACAATAAATAAGAAAAATAGAGTTTCAGGCTCAGTACTAGTTTTGTTTTGTTTTTCGGTTTTTGTTGGGGTTTTTTGTTGTTGTTTTTTTGTTTATGTTTTGTCTTTGTTTTGTTTTGTTTTTCTCTCTGCTTGTTTTCCTCCTCAGTTTCTTCATATACACTGACTGACTTAGTTAACTGAGTATTACAGAAAATGTCAATGGTTGTAAGCAGTTTTTATTTTTATAAATTACACCATTGTTGGGATAGATACCACAATACAGGTCACAAGTGATAGGCACGAGAATACTGATGGAACTACAAAATATTCTCATCATCCTAAATTTGTTGCGAATGGTACTATTCTATTTGTAAATGAATAAACAAATGCAATTCCAAATGTCAAGAAGTTTAATAATAGAATACCTACAACTACATTGATTTACGTTCTCAGCAATGATTCTCAAGGGTCTCTATCCCACTTAATTTCTATTCACACAACTTGTATATTTATAACAGTGTGCAAGAATTTTCTCGACAAAGAGCAATCTGGAACACGCTGAAAGATTATATGAAATGCAGGGTCATATAAATGATGTAACAATAGAAGAATGTGCTGGTCAGGCCGAAGTGAATACAGGCCTTTCCAAATCTAAACGTGGGCTATCCCACCAACACAAGTTTACATATAGAGAGTTAGGCCATGCCCACAATTCTGGCCTAGATAGCTCATGCCATAAGACTTTACACCCCTTGTCATGGTTCCAGCTTCTTTTTTTTCTCCAATTGAATCATCTATAAACATTTCTCATGGATATCATCATCATAATTCTCATTATACTTATAAAATACATCATATCACTATTCAACAGTGTTGGACTGCGGCAATTAATATGTCTCTCAAGAAGTTTACTACATAAAACCAAAGTCCTGATTTTGGATGAAGCTACAGCAGCCGTGGATATACAGACTGATACCCTTATCCAGAATACCATCCGCTCTGCTTTCAAAGAGTGCACAGTAATTGCTATTGCTCACAGGCTGAATACTATTATGGATTATGACAAGTAAGACCAATAATATGATTGTTAGGTTGGAGGCTGCCTTTCAGCCTTTCCTTTAAAAAGAATACTTTCAAGTTTCGATTCTTTCAAACTTTGTGTTGCTATTGTCCCAGTTGGGGATTCTCATTCTCTAATACGTTCGTTTCTTCCATCCCGCTATAAACGTTGGTGTTTCTGTGATAAAAAAAAAACAAACACCCAAAAATCCAAACCCAAACAAACTCTAAGTCATGCAACATTCTCCTGAACATCAGATCATGCAAACTGACTTTTTGTTTTGTTTTCCTCAATTAAAAAAAAAGACAATCTCATACGGGAATATCTTTGGGCAGCTGATTGGCCCTGGAATCATCCATTCACCGGAGTCTTGCGAGTGTTACTGAAAACGACTTTAAAAATTGTCTTTGATACATAGCTATCCAGACTTCAAAAGTGTGTTCATACAATGAAGATTATGTTTGAGTAGTAACAGTTACTTTTGTAAGATGCTTGCAAGTTTTGGTCAATCTATAATACTTATCCAATATCGTAAGTAACCCAATGGCATTACTGAAACATACCAAGCCCCATCTACAGACTGCTCACAATCCATTTTTTTCTCATGTTAGTTTTTGTTGTTGTTGTTGTTGTTTTTTAAGTTACGATGGACTAATACTAACACTTAAACTTTCACAAATGAAAAGTTGAAGCTCCAAAACTTCCAACTACCTGTATCGGAACGCTTGGCATTGGCGATATAATCTCATACTCGAGACTGAAAAGTTCCTTTGTCCACTCAACTTTTCCGCATAATATATGAACTATTTTTTCATGAGATGATTCATTCTTTTCCTTTCTCCCTTTTGTTTTCATTTTTTTCTTTAATCATGGCACAATCAAATGTTATGATCTGATGATACATGTATTTTGATTTGTTGACACTCTCACAGAATACTCGTTTTGGACAAAGGAGAAATGAAGGAATTTGATACTCCTGAAAACCTTTTGAATGATCCTAACTCTGCATTTCGTTCAATGGCTGAGGACGCCAAGATTGTTTGAGTAATTGCAACATTTATTTCCTTTTTTGGGGGGTAGTAAGCCGGATGTGGTTGGAGTTTGTTGAGAGAAATACAGATCTTCCATTTCGGCAACAACTTTTCCACACATTAAAAATGAAGTGCAATAATAATGATAGTGTCTTCTTATTTCCATGGTTGTTTTCTCAGCAATAAGCTAGATAAGGTTTTGAGAACAAAAACTACTTATTTGAATGTTTCCTTGCCTGGCTATTATTGTGTGAAACATTGACTTTGCAATATCGATCATTGATTGAATTTTACTTATGTTTTGATTCAAATTCCTGCAAGATGTCTTTAAGATAGAAGAAGAAGAAGAAGAAGAAGAAGAAGAAGAAGAAGAAGAAGAAGAAGAAGAAGAAGAAGAAGAAGAA
>JAOYNN010571531.1:0-13355 GCA_025770095.1 Goniobranchus kuniei
TGGTGGAAAAAGCTGGTCTTTAAGCCTGTTTGTTCGCGCTTTTAAACTTCTGTATAGTCCACCAAAAGGGTATAATTTCAAATAGGTGATTTGTGGGGTGGGTGGGGTCATCTGTTATTTTAAAGGCTCTACTTTTGAGCTTATCAGAGTAGAATACAGATATCCACAAGGATTGTAAACCCAAATCATATTAAATATTCTGTGTTTGCCTTCAATGTTATATTTTTTCCTTTCATTAACAAGGGACGCACATGATGACCTGCTGGATTCCATTAGAGGGAGGAAATTACTACTTAAAAATGGTCCCGAAAGGGGAGAAATTTTTGGCTTACTTGGAAGGTAATTGTAGCGGTGGACGTTTTTGCCACGCCCTCGGAGTCTACAACACACACGCTTCTCACACTTTCGTAAGTAGCAAAAGTCTAAAACGCCTGTTTCCCTTTTATGAGGTATAGCGTTTTGTCAATCAGATGCACATAAGAAAAGGTGAACATCATACAAAGTTTATTTTAGAGACCATTGCGGCTGACAGTGAATGACTTACGGTATATCCCCAGATACTGAAGCTTTTGGCCAAATGTTTGACTTTGTTCAACTATTGAACAACTATATTATTCTATTGATTCGGTCGTCATCAAGCCGCCATCTTTTGATGTGCAGAAAGACACGGGATGGGTTCTGATATAACCATATGCTCGGTTTTCGAGTAGGTTGAAAGGGGCCCAGAGTACCAAATCCTTAAATCCAAAACGTACCAGCACATGAGTGGCAGCCTGACTGTGGGGTCACGACGTTGGACTTATAACAGAGGGGTTTCGAGTTCGATGTCGGGCCGCGCCATGGCGTTGTTTAGTCCTTGGGAAAGGCTGTTTACATACATTTCCTCACCCCACTCAGGTGTTCTTCTTCTTCTTCTTCTTCTTCTTCTTCTTCTTCTTCTTCTTCTTCTTCTTCTTCTTCTTCTTCTTCAAATAATCGGACTGACTCGGTAAAACTGAGAATAACTGTCGAAGCGCATGAAAACAAAAAGGTTCAAGCCTATGATGTCTAGTAGCTTGAGTTGAGGGTAATCTGGCAGAGGGACCGTTTGAAAGAGTCCACGTCTCTGCGGCAGTTGATAGAATCGGCATTCTATTCCATAGTCTAAATGGGCTGGGGAAGAAAGAGTGTAGGTGGCGATCTAGATGTGAATGGGCTACTCTATAGCTTTGCCCTTTGTTTTGTCTAGTATTAATGTTATGGTTGTTGATTTGGTACATATTGATTGGTATGTCGATTAGGTTATTTATGCCTTTGGAGAGAGTTGTAGACTTACTTCTAGCTCTTTGTTCTTCGAGGTAGAATCCATCCTAATTTATGCATAGTTGTAGATGTACTACCTGGAGTGTAATTGTAGTCGTTTATTGAGTGTTTTTGAGTGCTCGACCATAGACAGAGGAGAATCTTGTCAGTATACTAGAGCAAGTGCGCCTTTAAAATGGCTGCACCTTTGTATACTCCATATGGAGTTGAGAAGGTATTTGGTTGGAAAAGGCCTGTAGGGGAACACTTGTTAGTGGATTTACCGCTACATACAAGATCAGAAATCTCAGATCGTAGCATTGCAGGCATTGTACATGCTTAAGGCGTTCGCCGGCAGACTTTTGGATATAGAAACATGGTTGGAATCATAGCGTTGTTGTGTCAAACACTAGGAATTGAATTTGTGAAAATATTTCTTTTCAAAGTGTTCCTCACGTTCTAGCAAGGTGTAAAATTCGGTTGAGTGTGGAAAGGGAGTCAACCTTCGAATGGACCGTAATCAGCATTTGATCTGCTTAATGCCGCTGGAAGCGGAATTAGGGGTTAGCTCGGTAGTCTTCAAGAATCCTACCTACTTCTTTAATCACGTACTTACTTAGTGTCTTAAAATACGTTTCGCTACTTATTCACAGTTTATTCCACTGAAGCAATTTGTTCACAATGAGACAGCAAAATACGACGATAAACCAAACAACCTTAGACATCGTTAAGCAAACGTATGTCGGACTTAATTCCTCTAGACATTTTTATTTCTACTCTACATAATATTATTCCTCCTAATGTCTGTTTGTAGATTAGCCAATCTGGGAATGTTTTTATTTTTACCTCAGATTAGTAAATCTATGTGATATCCACGTTAAGCTCTAATATTAATTTACAATGCATGCCGTTTATTGATTTATACATTTTTTGTTTTCTTTAACAGACATATGACTACGAAGAATATGGAATGGATGAAAACAAAATCACAACTACGTCCTGGCCAGATGTGTCAACTGAAGATTACAAAAACATAGAAACTTTATCCCTCAGAGAAACAACCACAGATGTAACTACTAAGAGATTATCCACCAAAGATGTAACTACTGAAACTTTATCCCCCAAAGAAGCAATCACGGAAACATTATCCACCAAAGATGTAACTACTGAAACTTTTCCCCCCAAAGAAACAACCACGGAAACATTATCCACCAAAGATGTAACTACTGAAACTTTATCCCCCAAAGAAACAACCACGGAAACATTATCCAGCAAAAACGTAACTACTGAAACTTTATCCCTCAAAGAAACGACCACGGAAACATTATCCACCAAAGATGTAAATACTGAAACTTTTCCCTCCAATGATATAACTACTGAAACTATATCTCCCAATGATCAAACTATCAAAAATGTACCCAACAAAGATTCAACAACTGAAACTGTATCACCCAATAATGTAAGTCTTGAAACTTTATCCTCCAATGGTGGAAACACTGAATTCTTATCCCCAGAAGTTACAACCATTGATTCAGCAAATTTTCTTTACACCAGCGATCATGATGAAGTGTCAACTTCAGACGGAAAAGTCCCTGACTCAACAAATCAAAACGCCCAGTCGACTTTACGAGCTTTTAGTAATTCTGTAACGGATCTCACCACACATGAGGATGAAACAGCAACCGCTGCTTCACATTTAGACTTGACAACAGGAGGCTCTTCTCTGACCACAATAGATGTCAGTGCCCATAGGATTACAGAGGCAACTGTAAGAAATTCAATACCTCCAGTAGAACAAACAACCCAAGATGCATCTACCGTAGAAACCAATATGCTATCTGATAGACGCACTGAAAAGTACATGAACTGGAATGCCACTTGTGAGTCAAAGCCTCCTTGCTTTTGCATTTTCTTCAATCTTAACTATGCCCGTGAACATCTCTCGGAGACTCTGGAGATTATTCAAAAGCTGAGATTGGACGCACGCCAAACATCAGCCTTTAAGCGTTCCAAGATATCTGCAACTGACAACAGGCCGTCTGCTGTAGGAGTTGGAATGGCGGGAATTGCTTTCATCGCGCCTGTCGTCCTGCTTATGGTGGTACCCGACTTTGTACAGCTTGTCATGTATTTCATCCATGTGTGTAAAACCAGATTTGCTCAGATCAAGATTTGAAAGGTGCTGATAGCAGAAAATATCGATAACTGTTTAGATTGGTTGGCCTCATGTAACATAGTATCATGCTGGTAAAGTTCTACTCAGTTAAATCACATTGATGTTCATTTATAAGGAAAGAAAACTTCTGAAAAAAATTATTTTCGCATTATTGACGACTGACAAATAGAGAAAAATAAAACAAACCATACATACATTTTCTTAACGTCTGTCAGTCTGTCTGTCTGTTTGTCTGTGTGTTACCGAACTCCTCCGCTCATAGCCAACCAATCTTGGCAAATTAGGTATCGAATCAAAGGTCTCACTCCGAGGAATGTCTGTGGGAATTTGTGTTTTGATTAAGATGAGGAAAACTTCATCAACCAACAATTTTACATTTTATTAAGGTCACATAGAAGAAAATTCAAATACTCGCCACTGCTTCCCAGGCAGCAACGAGGCCGTGCGAGAAACTCAGAATGACTCGTGGGGCTTTTCCTCCATCTGTCTTTTGTCGTGAGGCGGACCCTAATCACCCGACTGTCAGATGTGTGTCACCACGTGCAGCAAATGCAGTAACAATAATACAGTTATTAGGTAAGACCAACGGTTGAGAAGTGAAAGAATAGTCAATAACATAATTTGAGATTTGCAGCCAACGGGACTGCTTGTGAAAAGAAAGAACTACCATCTGTAATGCAAACAGTTTGAAAATGATTTGAGAATTATAAAGAATCATAAGCTTCATACTTCATGCAGTTTAGTATACAATTATGTTGAGGAATCTTTTAATGAAGGAAAGAATTTAAAAGCTTGTATTATGATGCTTTTATTTTAAATATTATCAAAGCACCTGCTCTTTGAGGCATTGAAAGGAAGAGTTGTGTGAAGCATCGTCCTATTGGAGCAAATTGTGACAAGTAGTTAAGCCTTAGTTGTAATAATTCCGGCATTTAGTTTTCTAGATTAAGATCAAACATCACAAAGTAAAAAAAGAACAATTAAATAAGACAACAAAATTGAAAATTTTTTTTTAAGTAAAGAGCTTCAAGGTTCACTGCTTATGAAAACAGAAAAAACAAAACAAAACTAACACAAAAATCTCGAAACAAAAACTTAAGGATGATGAGTCACCAAGTATCGGTACTAAAAATATGGTCATGTTTTCTCCCTCTCTCTTTCTAAAAAAAAAAAATGAGGGGAGTAGAGATGGTCTCTGAGGCAATGACTTCACTCTAATTTGGTTCACTAGCATCTAAGTATCCATTACACTTTGTGGGCTGCCACAGCTGTGGAAGAAATGAATTCAATACAAGGAGATCTCATCTTATACTCCTTGTCAGGATATAAGATAATCTAGATTATGGATCTTAAAAGCGATGCATATTTACAACATAGGTCCTAACAATCCTTGATTTTAGAATGCTTCGATAATTTGGTGACCACCTTTATGGGTAGAATATACATGTAGCCTACATTTTGCAGTTGACTTATAAATAATTTTAGACAATATTTCCTTAAGGGTGAATTTGCAAAGTAGACATTGATACACAAATATGCATGCTGACTGTGTTGATGAGGAGCATCACAAGTATCTGATGACGTTTTAACCCTTTTAAAAACAAATTTGAGTCATAAAAACAAAAACTGACCAATTATTAAAGAATGATCTTCAGTTACACTTAAATCAAATCGTAAAAAATATTGTTAGATCTGTGAGTGAACTCAGATGCAATGTCACCAATGTTAAATGATGGTAAGAGGCACAGAATTTTCTTTTTTATGGAAAGGATTGAAAATATAAGAGTTGTGTTGATTGAAACAAGGACCATTCCCCTCTTCAACATTGTGCAAAAAGAAGATATTAAACAAACCTCTCCTGAAAGTTAGTGAAAATCATTGTAAATTTGCTAAGAAAAATTCAAGAATAAATAAACAGTGAACTCCAAAAGATTTGTATAAAAATCAAAATATGTTTCTGATACATGAAAATGTAGTTTTGTATTAGATAATGGCATGGGAAGAGAAATTGAATATAAATTTGCTCATGGGACGTGTCACTACTTTTATTGTGAGGCACCGTTATACTTGCCCAGAACGTCAGTAAAGAACACTCAAAGGTTGTTGTTTTTTGTTTTTTATTTAGTTCAGCTTACACAATTTCACTCAACACTCATAAAATTGATCCCTGAATACTGGTATGTGGAATATTACAGTTGATCAATTAAGTAACAAATTTTGTACACCTATAATTGTTTTTTCTCCATTTGAAGCAATTCATAATTAATAATGATGTAACACCATTGGTTTAAACATAGTGCCTTAGAATAATCATAAGTGGGGCTGAACATAGGTGCTAACAGACTAGCTACACAACGGAATAGGCTTTGAATAGATGACATGGGTTTGGCTTTGGCAATGTGCACTCCCCGTTTGGGACCCAGGAAAGGAGCAGAATTGGCCCACTGCCTGCTGTTGTAGAATGCGACTAAGGCAGCTCTCGCCCTCGCTGACTCGTAAGAGGTAAGTGAGGGTCGAGAGAGAGAGCTTCTTCTCTCGTCTGTCTTCTTCTGTCAGGCTCTCTTTTGTGTCTGCAGAGGGGAGAGTTTTGCTGGAGGAGGGAACTTGACATTGTTCAGTGGCTATCCCCCATTCATGTGCATTGCATGACTTTAAAATACTATCGGGGTCACTTGCTGTATAGATGTACCGAGTACTTTTGTACACAAAAGGGCAGTAGAAAATCCTGGGTGGTTATCGCATGCACTGTTTGGGGCTTGATGACCATTGTTAATTAGTCATGTGTTTTAGAGAGATGATATTTTTGTTTTTGTGTGTAAATCATCTCTCCATTTAGTTTTCTAGTTACATTATATTGCTAGTTACATTTAAGAGAGATGATGGTTTGTCTTTTTTTGTCTGTAAATCATCTATCCTTGTATGCTTTAGATTATTTTATTTTTATTTATTATTTTAAATGGCTACTTCCCCTAGTAGAATGTCTTTTCCTTATCTAAAAAATCTTTTCTACTTCTTCTGTTCTCTCCTTTACTTTAAACTAGCCTTTCGTCTTGCTTTTCCATGGGCACTGAGATGACCTTTGCAGTGGAACTGAGCCCTAAAACCCCAAATAAATTTTAAAAATAGCAATGTGCACATGGATTCTAGAGTCACAAATACACTTCAGGATAAGGCATCACAGGGAGTGTTTGTTTTCTGCCAGTGCCAGCATGCTCAGCTATCATATGACCAAAGGGTGAAAGGAGTTGTATAAGGCTTGAATTATTGTAATTCTTCACAGTATTGGAAGGTCAATGATGGGTCGTAGGACAAGCTGAGTCCAATTATTTTCCAGTACTTGACACTTTTTATGTGAATTTAAAAACTGTAGCATATGTATATAGAGAGAGAAAGGGTGCAGTAAGATAGTTTGGTTTTGATTCAGTCATTTTTGGTACAACAGGGCTCTACTGTATTCAACGTTGTGTGGGGCAGAAATGTATCAGGTATTTGTCACTTCTCATGAAAAACGTTTTTCGTGTTTTTTCATATAATTTGTCTTCAAATATGTTGGAATTTCAAATTTGGTTTCATCAACCGTATGTGTGACACCATTTCTGGCTGTTTTGTTCGTTCGTAGAATGGGAGATGTTCTTTAGTTACTGGTACTGAAAATTCTACTGAAGTCATAGCAGCGAAAAACAGAAATCTATGTCTGGTCTTGATTTTAATCATAAGTTGAAATGAAATGGTTTCCCTATTCATCACTGCCAATTTTAATTAAAAATCATCCTGATTTATTTAGCATAATATTCTGGTATTTAATATATTTAAGTATCAACAAATTCCGTTCTCAAACTAGTTTATCCTTTTTTCTTTCTTATAGGCCCTCTAGCTTCTCTTACTATAGATCTCCATCCAGTTTCCATCTATCTTAGACATAGGTTCACTAGCTGCTCTTTCATTTTCATCCAAGTTCCATACAGCTAAAGCATTGGTTCTCTAGATTCTCTTATATCCTCATCCAGTTTCCATCCATCTTAGACATGAGTTTACCAGTTGCTCTTTGATTTCCATCCCATTTCCATTCAGCTTAAGCTTTGGTTCTCTAGATTCTCTTATATCCTAATCCAGTTTCCATCCAGCAAAGACATAGGTTCATTAGCTTCTCTTTGATCTCCATCCCATTTCCATTCAGCCAAAGCATTGGTTCTCTAGATTCTCTTATATCTTCATCCTGTTTCCATCCAGCTGTAATGGTAGTTCTCAAAACTTTTTCGAGATTTTTTGTTTGGGGATCTATTTATTATCTGTTCCATGATTTATGGTCCCTATTATCATGAGGTATAAACTCTTCATATCTAAAACTGCCAGTCGTAAATGAATTTTCTGGGTAAAAAAACAACAAACATTTCAAACAACAAACATGAAACCTATCTGTATCAGTCTAGGCATTCAATGGCTGAATAGGCTTATCAATCTTAAAATAAAAATCAGACATCCAATCTTTGGACTCTTCAAGCTTGGACAAAGTCTTTCCAAAATTAGGAGTCAACTTGAATCATATTATTATTATTGGGTATTACAGGCCAAATGAGATAGAAAGGTAGCTAAACAAATAGGGAAAGAGACAAATTTTCATCTCCTTTCTATTTCTTTCCCCCAACCACAGTTTTCGGGGATGAGCCATGGTTAAATGTTCAACCATGACTATTACCATGTTCACTTCACAAATTATGTAGTATGGAATGAGTATTTCTTTCATTATTTCTTTAGGTTGTCCTCTTCTCCTTCATCCTTTTTTTATCTGTTGAAATTTTGCATCTATTAAGTTTTGTGTTGACTGAAATTGCTGTGAAGTGCTTTTTCTCAATGAAAGTAAAGCACTGGAAAAATTGTTTCTCTGCGCTCTTCCTTCCAACCATCAAAGTGATCAATCAGTACATTTTAAATTTGTATGATTGAAAATGAAAAAAATAAAATCAAAATGTTACGTGCACTGATGATATACATTTTAGTAATATGTTTTAGTAACAGTACATCAGAGTGAAAAATTGACAATATAGGTTTGACTTGCTCTCTTTATCAATGGATTTTGCATATGCATATAATACTATATTTGTCAATTATATTGAGAAAATATATTTTTCTGTGTCAACCAAAGGTGTGTCCACAAGTATTATAAACAGAGATTTGTTGCAGTTAAATGCCAAATTTACAGAAATGTTTTGCTCATTAAAAACTGAACTAATTACTCATGCATAATATTCTAGGTATGTTGATCAGATTCACCTTCTGATAATTCTTTACTTTTGGTTTTCTGTTCGTAGTTTTATTTTTATGATTGTAGATTTCACAGCAAATATTTATTTTAGTAAATTTCTACTAAGTACTTCATCCCGGGTACTTTACAAAATATATTGGTCTAGATGATCGTAGTATTAATAGTTTTGTTCCAGGGCCCTCAACTCGCACGGGAAGGAACAGGCCCCCTGCCAGCTCTCTCCATGCAACTTGTAGAATGTGAGTAAGGGTTGAAGTGCTTCTTCTGTCAGGCTTTTTATTTGTGTCCTCAGAGGGAAGAGGGAGGAAGGCATTATCCAGTGGCTGTCTGTGTGCATTGCATGACTTAAAGATACTATTGGGGTCAGATGTTATCTGGATGGACCATGTTCTTTTGTACACAAAGGGCAATAGAACATCCTGGGTGGTTATTGCAGTGCATAGTTTGGGGCGTGATGGCCAATTTTATTTTAATGTTCTTTAGAAAGATGATATTAATTTTGTCTGTATATCATCTCTCCATGTAGCCTTTAATAACCTGCATTGTTATGCTTATTGTTTATTTTAAATGCTTGTTTCTCTTTTAAGCAACTTCTTTTCCTCATCTGAACATCTTTTCTTCCACTTCAATTCTCTCTCCTACTCTTAACTAGCCTTTCGTTAATGGGCACTGCAATGACCTTTGTTGTGGAAAAGAGCCCTAAAACACCAAATAAACAAACAAATATTGTTTTTCTTTCAGTTGGAGCCTTTCTTGATCAGGAAAAGAAAAAACTACAACAAAAAACTGTCCCTCTGTGGAATGATCAGTTCTGTTTTGTAAAAACATCTGATACTTCTAAGCTTTTAGCTTAAAACTTTTAAACTTTAAACCCATTCTTTAGTTTGAAGCTTTGCCATTGATGCAGCAGCATATTTTCTTTCTTTCTTGTAGTTGCACTGTTAATAAATGCTAAGGCGTTGATACATTTTGGGAATCAATTTTTTTTTTATTGATTGTTTTTTTTCCAGAAAGATGAGGAGATATTTGACTTTTCTTGTGCTTTTATTTTTATGCACCTCCCATATTCACTGTTCATTTATTGTCTTTGTCTCTCTCTTTTTTTCTCTCTCCATCTCTGTCTGGCTCTCTAATTCTACTTTACTCCAGTCAGTCATTGAATTTTGAAATATTTTTTTTTATATGCCAATTTTTCAATAAAAGCTATAGAAATTGCCTGTGTCATTAAATTAAGTCTTGTGTTCAATGAAACAACCCCTCCACCCAAACCACCCCCCCAAAAAAAACAAACAAACAAACAAACAAACAAAAAACAAAACACAAAAACAAACAACCAAAAACAAAAACAAAAAGAACCCAAACAAAACAACTAACCCAAAAGACAAACATTATTCCTTCACTAAAGACAGCAACACAAAACAACTTGCCAATCTTTTCCTTCTGTGGAGCAAATTGAATGTGCATTCAGAAATAAATTATTTGTACAAAGATACATGCTTGAGTAACTTTGTATCAGCTGTTTTAACTTTCTATCTGCTGTTTGTCTGGTATAAAAGTATTAAGTCAAGTCTGCCCTCATACTCACTTGTCCATAAAATACACTTGTACTAACAGCTTTTTTCCTATATGTTCAACCTATATGTTTTCCATGTGAGTTCTGGGTATCTTAGCAGGAAAGATTGAAGAAAAGGCCCACTGTGAAATCTCCCCATTTATGTCATAGAATATTGAGTGAAAGCCTCTTCTCTCCTCTCTTCTCTATCTTCTGTCTTCTTCTCTCGTCTCTTCTCTGTCTTCTGTCAGGCTCACTTTTGTGTCCTCAAAGAGTTTGACTGGGGAGATGGAGGGAGTCATTATTCCCCCTATTTGTGTGCATTGCATAACTTTAAAAAAATACTATGGCAGTGGTCTAGGTCTCTGCTTAACATCCACCCGCCTAACATCTACATTTCTCTAGGATACAGATTTTTTTCTTTAAAAATTACCCCCCAATATCCACATTTTCCCCATTACTTCGTCAAACATCTGGATTTTGAGAGAACATTGAAATTGAAGTATATTTTCCCTCCAGAATGACAAACACAAAATTGCCATTGATATTAAAAATGCCAATTAGTCCTAACCCCCTGATGAGCCTTCCAAAATCTCATCAAGCCTTCCAAAACTCAGAGAAGCTTATTTTGTTAATAAATTTATTTACCATTTATGAACATTTACAAAAAGTTCATCCCAAACAAATGTATCCATTGAATCAGATGTCCTAGATTTTTAGATTTGGCATTCAGAATGCCAAACTGGTGACGAAACAACTCAGCTCATAAAGTCATAGAAAGACATTCACATTCATGGTGTTTCTATTACGAAATGCATGAACAAATTTTAGATTTTAATTCGTAAAATCAGTAGTTTTGCATAAAAATATTACCACTACAATTTTGAGACCAAATTACACTTTTGTCCAATTTTCATTGGTGTAGGTGGTGTAGAAATGCCTGGTTAATGTGGCTTCATTTTTGTCCACCATCAATTAATAATAGTTGACCTCTTTTGCTTATATATATATGTCACAAACAACCATAACATTAACAAAAAATTTGAATATAAAGCTTACATTAAAGTCAGGACAATGATTCTTAATCATTTCACCCTAAAACTCCTTTAAGTCATAAAATATTTAATTTATTTCAAAGTGTTCAGCTAACTTATTTCCAAAACATGTCAAAGTCTAGGGAAATAAATATAGAACGCCTTTCTAACCGTATATCACAAAGTTAATGTACAATTACAATAAATTTCAAATTAAATAATCCAATGCCATACATCAGAAAAGGTAATATGAGTTATTTATTTCAGTGATGATGTAACAGAGGATTAATTATAAATAATAGTATGGATAGGAGAGTAAGAGAAAAGTTTCTAACTAGTCCCACTTCTAGCCCTGAAGACATGGAAATAATCATCAAAAAGTGTCTTATCTGAAACAGGCATTGACGGTTAGAGTTCTCCACTCCTTTCTTTCATACATACGAGGCCCTGATGAAGACAGCAATGTATTATTTTTAAAATAAACAACAACAACCCAGCAGTACTTTCACTATACTTCCTTCAAAAGTATATTTGCAATCCATATCATATCCTAAATTGAAACACAGGGCAGTTTGTTTTTTTGTTTGCTTGCTTTTTACCTTATTATTATTACCCTATAAAGAAACTGAATATTTCAAAGACGAATTTCATTTCACTTATGCATTTTAGTCGTTTCAATGTGATGAGGAAATGATCTCAGACTTGAAGGATACAAGTCTGATTAGTATGAGACAACTGTTCACTCACACCTACATGGTGATATTCACACAAAAGCATGATGCCTTATTAATAGCATAGGAAGGTATTAATACAGCAGCCAAAACAAGTCCTAAAATGGCAGACGATCAAAGACTGATCTGCTGGTGCTTTCAGGAATCTACATCAACCATCCAGGTCATAATGTGATATAGGAATGAATTTGGATAGATGAGCCTCTCACAAATTGAATCCTAGATGTGCCATAATGACTGGATTTGGATGGAGTGGCTGAGATTCTGACTTCTTCATCGGCCTGGTTACATTAAAGATCCAAGTATTTATCACCTCACTTAAAACCCAAAATCACATGAGAAAGCAAATTCTGCTATATGTAGCCTTACAGATGCTACAAACAGCTTTGGGCAAACTATGGATACGGTTTGAGCCGCTTGTCTGAAAAAAGTGTGGTCACATGCAGCTCTCAAGGAGCAACAAAATGAATGCAGTGTCTTAAAAAGAAGTATTGGGTTATTATCAAACTCTTGCAGACCTGCACCTTTTCAGACTAGTCCGATTTCAGACTTTTTTTTCTTTCACCAACAATCAGTTGAATGCTAGATCTGCTATTTTTGTGTTTTTAAGTCATGAATCTGGTTATATAGTTATGTGCATTGCTCCTTTAAGACTATTTTGAGGGGGTTGGGACTCAGGTCTGCTCTTGAACAAAGTTCTGATATGTAAGAGACTAAACTGTTGTAAGCAAAGCTTGATGAGCAATTCAACTTCTGTATCAGGGAATTTAAAAAGAAAAAAACATTCTGTATGATTGCTTGGGAGAATTTTACTGCACACTGATTTCCACACTCATACTAATCTGTGGAACAATCCTCATGTCCCTTGATTTTCCGGTTATTTAAATTTAAATGCACTGCAAGCCTGGATAATGTGAGACACAAACTTTCAAAACAAACACAACAGTGCATTATTTGACATTTTTTATCTCCCACCTCAGAGGTTTAAGGCCAAATGCGGTACCTGAAATACATGATTTGGGTTGGAAACATCGTTTTTCTGTTTTTTACATTTTCACTCAAAACGATCATTTGAAAACAATATTCCATCAAAGAAATGGCTGAAATGCTTTTAGGTTTTATTCTATGAATTTTTTCCTGAAGGTTGGTACTAAGAAGTGGTCAGAAAGTTGATAAAATATGGCAAAATTAGCAAGAAATTATGCCTTTATTTTCCCCCATCAGATCGGGAATTTCCGCACACAGTTGATTGCAGCGAACACAGACACTATTATAGTTCGCCTCTAAGGCTATTTTTATCTCGTAATTTTCCAACACA
>JAOYNN010571642.1:313-13354 GCA_025770095.1 Goniobranchus kuniei
ACACATACACATACACACACACGAACTACACAAATAAAAAAGAAAAAAAAAAAATGCTATGCAACAGCAATTGTGATAGATCTAGCTTTTTGTTTTACATTATTTCTTCATCTTTTACCTCCTAGATCTAGGGTGATCATCACAGTTTTGTTGTTGTGAGCAGTTAGTTTTGATGAGATCTGATCTATATCTAGATCTAGATCGTATTTTGAACACTGGCACTGCAATTACTGACTAGATGTCTTGACTTTGTAGGGTTGCTCTTACACCAAACAAGGACAGAAAGAACAGAAGAAGAGAGTAGTTTTGCCAGAAAAGAGCTGCTGTGACTG
The DNA here is from genome assembly GCA_025770095.1 of Goniobranchus kuniei. NCBI lineage: Eukaryota > Metazoa > Mollusca > Gastropoda > Nudibranchia > Chromodorididae > Goniobranchus > Goniobranchus kuniei. Next base: position 646 of record JAOYNN010571642.1, read on the forward strand.
GAAATTTTAATAATTTTGACTTCATTTTCCCCATCCTCTCTCCATTCGAAGAATGGGATTTCCCTCTTGTAGTAATAATAATAATAATAATAATAATAATAATAATAATAATACATAGAAGCCTAACGGGAACAACAGCTATAAAAATGCCACTATTTCTACGCCCGAAAAGCCTTACAAGAATGAAAAATGACTGAAAATGCAATGCACCAACAAAATAAGGGGAAAGGAAAAGAAAGGCGCTCATAAAAATCTCAAAAGAAAAACTTTCTAGAGCTAGAGCTACAGAAATTCTCTTTAAAAACGTGATAAAATTACACCTATTGCATATGTATCAATCAACCACTATTACATGTACTAAAATATAGAGGGCAATGTGGGCCCTCTTCCCACGTTTCATTGTATCTATATCCATAAGATTACACTCGACGCCACACCAAAAGTGACCACCTCCAGTCAAAGTGTGTCATCTGGCTTGGCATTGCACGGGCAGAAGTGGCTATCTCTGCTTGGACTCAAAGCGTCCATCTCACCGTGGAATGCGAGGTTCGCAAAAAGTCCAACTCCACTGAACCTAATGTGATGCAATACCAAACAATGGTTTAAACAGCCACCAGTCCCTTTATGCTCATAACGCATGATGCACATATCATTACATATCTGCTGGCCGCGTTTGTTATGCTAATCAGTTTTTTCTTTCCACTGTAAAATTGCCCCCATCAGACTTGGATGTTTTGCGACCAATGCCATCGATATCTAAGTCCGTACTGAGAACATTCTTCATGTATAACATGGATGGTTTTTCCATTGTTCATGTTAATTTAATCTTTTTGTCTGCTTGTCTCTTTTTGTGTTGTCTGACAAACGGTAAAGCCTGAAATGTAACAACTCCTGTTCTGTCTTTAGAGTTCAGTAGTACAAATTTTATGTGTTTTACATTGTTTCTTCTCATTAGGGAAAATCTGGAATTGAAGTCATATAATGTGCTACAATGATGAAGGTCATGAGCTTATTTATAATGATAGACACCCTGGTTTGGGTTAGTGTCTATCATTTATGGATGACCACCTTATAAATTGCTACCACTGACATCAAGCCACCAAGCATCAGTAATATTTTTCAGGAAAAAGCAAAAATTAATAATCTGAATCATGATACCTGTACTGTTATATTCACATACAATCTTACGGTGAATTGAATATTTCTAAAATTGCTTTTCTTATCAGGTGCATTTTATGCCATGAAGGCAACCCTATCTTATCACCACGCCAAGCAACAAACTAACAGTCGTCTTCGTGATATCGATTTTTTCCTAGTTGTACCATTCGTACTTGTAGCTGAGAACAGTTTGTCCAGGTAAACTACTTAGGTTCAAAATCTATCATAGTATTTAATGTCTCAGGGTTTTTTTTACATGGACACCCAAAGGTGTTGTGTGCTTGGGCTTTGAGAAATTAAATTGCTTCAATGATCTTCTGGAAAAGTGTGGTATGAAATCATACTAGTTACTGAAACTCCAAGTTTAATTAGTAGAAACTTTAAAGTGGAAATGCTAGAAAAGCATGTGATATGTCCAAAATATAATCCATTGATGTTATTTGTAAAATATGGAAATGTTTGTCTTCGTATGCTTTAGAAATAAAGCAATCAAAACCTTGATGGAAATTAAATGTCAACATGGAGCTGTAATATAAGAGAAGTAGAATTAAGACATACACCATCAAACTCCTTTATGTCTTGTTATAAGGAATAGAAAAAACATGAAGATAACATAGCTTTGTGGATTTAGTACTTAAAATGTAAGTAAAGATAAGACAATCAAAGTTGATGTAAGAAAATGTGATATGCTGACATAAGTAAAAGGGTCCTACAGATAAGAATCTCTTGGAGTGCAAGATGTTTAGAATGCATCTTCCAATTGACTTAATCATGACATCCTACAAATTGGCGTGATAAAATCTGAAAAAATCAGAAACCAATAATATTGCTGATATGTATATGATCTCTCTGTAAAACAAAGGGCTTTATTTTTAGTAATTTCTCATACTTTTTAGATTTTTTGTTTGTTCTTTTCGTTTGACTTTTAAGTTTCTTTCGTAAAGAATGTTCCTGTCCCCACCCTCCTACAAGCAAATTTCAATTTCCAACCCTTTTATTTTTGGCCTAAAATGATCATTGCAAAGAAAAATAAACTGAGCCATGAAAGATATTATCTGTTTTTATTGTATGCGGTTTCAGGCGGGATCCTGCTTCGGGTAAAATTGTGGCTTTACTTGTGGAAGAGTATTTGACATACATGACGACAAGACCTGGTTATGTCATTGACTCAGGTTCAGAGGTAAGCAGACTTATATATTCACTGTTAAAATAGCTTTCCAGCTTGGTGAAAGTTGAATGGTTGAACAGCTGTTTCACCATTTTTCATTTACATTGAATTAGCAAAATGAAAGCTTCCAGGCATTGTTGTGAAGTGCTTACAGCATCTGTATATCTCATGAAAGAGATCCACTTATGACTCCGATGCTCTTGATTAATAATTAATACAGTTGATTCAGCAGAAGTCAGTGATGCACATTTTGACATCCTGTTTTGTCAATGATTTTTGTCAGGAACATCTCATTTTCTTGAAAGAAAAAAAAAACCCAACCCAAAAAACCTCAGTTTAAATAAACTTAACCTTCAAAACACTAAAATAGATCACTCTCCTCAGCCTGCTCACACCTCACACCCTTGGGGTACCTTCCTTTAGCTTCTTTACCCCTTGTAAGCATGGCATAGCACAATGCTTGGTGTTGTCTACTTGTACACTTTGAAGTAAAGTGAATGGTACTTGCCAGTTTCTTAAAATGATCAGTCTTTCTGCAGCATTATTAGTAAGTTCTAAAGCGTGGATTTATAATGTAACTGCTGGGTTGAGCTTCATGCCGGGATAGGTTGGAGCTACACCTTTTTTTTGCAATTCCACACTTCTGTAGTGCAGATGATCTTCCATTTTCTGTGCCTGGGGGCTCAATGAGAAGAGATGACTATGTCATGATTGAACATGGCCAAGCTGCTTGATACTCTTCAGACTGCCTTTTAATAAGCCTTAGAATAATTTCAAACTTTTTTCATCGACACTGATAGTGCATTTTATCTGTCCATCAAATAGACACATACAGAGGAACTCAGAGGCTTTGTGACCAAGGTGGCAACTCATTTAGAGAAAAATTACCCTGACATGACAGGCATTATCTCCAACACTTTTGTGCCTGCTAGAGGTAAATTACAAATCACATGAGATTGAAGTAGTTTGATTCAATTCAGTTCAGTTCAAAATACTTTATTATCTTGTAAAGAGATTTTTACTCTAAACATTGAGGATATATTAAAGTCAGAAAAGTGAGTGGGTAATGGTGAGATGTCTTATGAGTATAATTATGAGAATAAGAAGGTACAATCCTTGTTAATACTCCATCAGGAAGATTGGATAAGAAATATCGTGAAAGGCTTTCATCAGAGCGAAAAAACTGTACGATAAAATAAATAACTGAATACCATATCCTAAACATCTTCTATCTTTTCAGGTCCACGTAGTTGAGTTTTACAAAGCTTTGTACTTTATAATCCCGGCATTTAGGATATAGTGCAAGAACTAAGTTGTAAATTGTAGTATAATGTTTGTTGATATTCTAGGCTTGGGGTTGGTCATTGTCATTAGCACATATTGACACAAGTTAAGTCAAAGAATGCTCACAACAATCAAAACATCTTCATAATCAGTCACATTCATCATTATTATTATGATTACTGTTGCTTTGCTGTTGATGCATGATTATTTTATTTCCCCTTTTCGTGCTAGAGAAAATTGTGACCACTGAGAAAGGTTCCAAGGCTCTATTGATTGAAGGACTGTTAGAGCTGGTCAGGCCCATTATTCGCACCATGTTTGTTGGTTTGTATTTGTTTGGGTCTATCAGTATCCATATTTCTGTCAGAAATGAGTGAGTTGATCGTAGGAGTTAAATTAAGTGAGTAATGTCATGCCTTCAGACAGTGCTGACAGTGCAGCTGTTTGCAAGAGACATATCCTCAGAGAAGTAAAAGATGGAAATCAAAGGTTTAGATGTGACAGCACGTTTTCATTTCATTTCAATGAAAGATAAGAACATTCTCATGCAAATGACTTTTTTTTATTACTATGAATTCTTTTCTTTGTCTAATTTATTGGTATTTTAATTTTGATAAATTTAGTATAGATGTGATATCGTTATTTATTTGTAATATGTACTTATTGCGATTTTCAACATCACGTTCACGTTTACATTAAAAAACAACGTATGTTCAGAACACACTACGTTAAAGCTAGATCTGTCATGAAACAGTAACGATTAAATGTGACAAAGATCCAGTAGACAAGGAAAGAGAGAAAGAGATGGTTGTTTGGACGAATACAACAAAAGCTCTTATGCATTATGTAACGATTACGACAGCTCTTGTAAATGGTTACTAGTAACAAGAATTAATTCTTTCCCTACTGACCTATTTCCGCATCTTGACTGACCCATTTTTCTACTCACTGCTGGAGGACAGACATACTGATAATTTATGTTATTTGCTGGACTAACTTTACAAAAAACAAACAAGTGTTGTATATCAAAATAAAGGGGATAAATTGAACTTTCTACATATGCCACTGGATCAAGCATTTATTATGAAAAATTTATATTTTTTATCAAAGAAAACAAGAAAAAAAAATGCTGTCATTTATTGTAAAAAGTCCAACTTATGTAACCAATATCTCTGGTTCAATCAGTCCAACTGTGCCAGGATTCCACATCAATGTTTCTTGTTTATGTACACATAATCCATATCAATTTCAATGAAATCTGTTTCATAATTGTCATAAATATCTTATTGTAACTGAAATATGCTAAAACACACAAACCGAACACTTCTCATTCAATCTTGGTCCTGCATCTAGATTTAGGCCTAGATCTAGACTAGATGTGTCTAGAATCTAGATCCCTACCACTAACAATATTATTATTTTCATTCCTCCTCCCTTTTCATACAACTGTTCCAGTTACTTTCATATGCCCCTTCCCTTTACCTCACATAATCGCCAGCCACCCATGCCCATTCACATCCTCATGTGTAGCACCACTACTATTATCGTAATCTCCGTTACTTGTCGCCCCATTTTATTATTATCACCATCACTTCAACACTAAAGGCTTATTTTTATCATTTTGAGTCCATAGATCTAGCAAATTACAATTTCGTTCGGCTGAAAATATAACCGGACTACTAGATCTAGATGAACCCGATGATCCTGCTTCTATTGCGACAGAAAACCACGCCCACTTTATGCTCAGATCATAAACAAACGAATAAAAATACAATGTAGAGGAATCATTTTCGTCTAAATCGCCGATAAGCAAGTAAAGGAGGTTTGTCTTTCGTTTCCAAATACCGGTTGATAATCTTGGTATTGTTAGATAGGAAATATGGACTGGATTAGATAGGTGATTTTATAAGCCATGAAACACGGCTCATGGTACAAATCAGCATGGAAAACAGGTAGCGAAAGAGTTAAGAAACCTGACAAACATAAAAATACACTTAAGAATGCATCATGTACATAAATAAATATTTATCAATAAGTGCATCATGTATAACCAAATTGTGATATGCATAAACAAAGAATGATTTAAACAATGATTTAAAAAAGTATTGATTTAATTATTACAGAAAGATAACCATTACATCAAAAAGACTGTAAAATAATGTATGTTTAGCTTATATTTAAATGTCTTCAACAATTCAGCATTTTGAATTGCAAAAGGCAGCTCAATCCAAACGTTGGGGGCCTGAATAATGAAAAGCTCATTTTCCTGAGGTCAGCGTTGTCCTAGAGATTTCCAAGTGCAGTGTGGAGATTCTTTGAATTGTATAATTTATTTTAGATAACTTGGAGCTGAATCATGGAAACAAGCGTGGCTATTTTGAAGTCAATTCTGTATGAAACAGGAAGCCAGTGGAGCTCTCTGAGAATAGGGGTTGCTTCATCAAATGTATTTTTCTCCCAAACAAAGGGGATGAGAAAATTGTCAAATTATCATTAGGAGATAGGATTTGACTTCAAGTATATAAAATATTAAGTACCTAAATAAGGGACATACATAATCAATAAGGCTGAGATCATAAATGGTTTGTTTTAAATTTAAAAGGCGAAGTGCTTATTTATAGTCCAATTGTATATGAATACCACTCACAGTAAAGGTACTCCCTGTGTAGCTGCTGGCCCGTATGTTTTGGGTAAGTCTCACAATACCAGTAGATCGTTCAACAACGATAAAGTCAGTGGCTGGGAAGAGACCAACTACTTCATAGATGATATCGCCCTAAAAAATATTGATTCAAAATATTATTCAATGACAAGGAGCAGAATTATGTCAAACTGGCTTACACCAGTCAAACTTGACATATCGTTGCTGCCAAATTCTATCCACCTATCTAACTTCACAATATTTATTTTATGCAAGAAACCAGAGTTACAGCTTTCAAGCAAATCTTAATTTTATAAACTATTCATATATGAGATAGATCCATGATTTCTACACCTTAGCTGTGCATAGATAGTTGTCCTGTAAAAATAATACAGTACATTTTATTTAGTGTGTATGTATGTGTGTGTTTTAGTTCTTTTTAAATACTAAAATGGAATTAGACAAAATTCTGTTGATTTCTTTAGATTCTTAATATTAAAGATCATTCAAAATTTTAAGATGGGTTCTGATTTTATGAGACAAATTTTTCCACTCAGCTTTTCGGCACTCAGATGAAATATGATGGGATAAGTAAAGAATGGTAAATAAAAATGACAAAAAATGACAAGTCTGAGAAAAACATCACATCTTAATATGGGCAATTCAGTCTTGGAACAACCATAACAATATATGTTTCCCTGAACCAAAGCCTGTTTGATCCAAATTATTAAGAGCAGATTTTGGACTAAAAATTTAAAAAAATGTGTTCTTTACCAGACACTTGTAAAATTCCTGATGTCTGACTATATGTCATTTATTCTGCTGTTACAAATTGTATTTTCTCCTTCCCCAATTCTTGGACTCCAATAAGTTCCTATCAATGTCTACCTGTTTGAACCCTTTCAATTTTATTTGAACAGATATGGATATAAAATTGTTGATATACCTATGTCTACAACAGCAACTTATTTCTGGAAAATTCTATTTATCTTACATGTATCAAAATGCTGAAGAGGTTTACACTGCTCAGTACAAGTCAAGTCAACCATGTTCAGGAGGGGAAGGTTTGAGTGAGTGACTTGATGGGACTGTGCTTGCTAACACTATCTCGCTCATGGCCACTTTGTGCCCTTAAGTAAAGCACTTTACTCACCTTATCTCACTTGTCTAAGGTGATTATTACTCAAAATGCATTTATTACTCAAATTGTGTTAATTTACATGCTACAAATTGAAAACAAAAAGGAAAGATTTTTGTCTCTCAAGAAAAGCTTACAAAATATGAGTTCAATGGACAGAATTTTGCAGTGACAAATATCTCACTTTAACTGGTTCTATAAATAGTTCCTCTCTCTCCTTAAACCCTTTATTTATCTTTGCAAATAAGAATTTTCAGAAATGCTTTCAGCTGATGGAAAGATTTTGAGGAGAACATTGCTTAATTCCATCACCCCGTTCCAACAATGAAAGTCCATACAAAACTAAATGGAATATGGAATTTACTGGGAAGTCCAGATCATGAGAAAAACAACTGTAATTTACTCAAGATAAATAATCATGAAATGTAAGAGAATTTTCAACACAAATGGTGGACCATTTTCATTTTTAATTCCTTTCACTTCTATACTTTCCAATAAGATTTCAAAAGAAAACAAGCAAGTGTTTAATATAAGAATATTACCAGACTATTATCGTCTCTGCTTGTAATATTAAAGTCCAGTGGTCCAGGATCTCTGTTTTCACTTATAGTAGAACGACAAACAACAGGGAAGAGATCTGGTGTTCCAGGATAGCGAATGATACTGATTTGTACAGTTGTTGGTGTTTGCTGTTGGGGATTGCCATCATCAGAGGCTACAACTGTGATCTGTTGTTGAAAAATCGTTCAGTTAACTGATTAGTTAACACATTTCAATAAAGTTTCTCTGGATTCCTTAACTTGGAGTAGATGTATATGAATTCTAAAATAAAGAGGAGCAAAAATGTTAGAGACAAATATTTTACTAAAAGCATCACAGTAACTCCTTTAATAGATAGTATCAGAGCAATGGCTGTTAGATCGTAATTGAAGCACATAAAATACTATCATACCATATAACTTAAAGGTGATTGAATGCTTATTTTGTTATGTTCAGCCTACAACTTGTTTTTTAGAGTTATTTTTTAGGATTCAAGGCAAAATCATTGTCCAGCTTACAGGAAATTTTGTGTCAAAGGGTTCTAAAATGGGCTATTATGATGATTTTGAGCTTTTCCTGTCACATGGCAATATCAATGATTTCAGTAGTTTGATTTTCATTTAGCTCTATCCTTCCATAAATTGTTCAGTGAATCAATTTTTGTTAAGCAATTGATACAACGTTCAACTCCAATGTCCTGTCAATATTGGTGAATTCAGCAGAAAGTTGGAAGACAACAAAGGAGATAGGAAGAGAGGTGGATGCTTCTGAGAATAATGCCTAAGAAAAATTACATCCATCAAGAGGAATGGATTCAAAACTATAGAAGAAACAAGAGGCTATTGATAATCACAAGTCTGCCTCCCAAAGGCAGAACGACATATCTGACAAAAACCAGATTTCTATTTTGTTTTCATAAATTGACTACTAGAAACTATATCCAACTGGTACAAACAAAAGTATATGGGTAAACACAACTTACTATGGTCAATCATCACTCCGACAAAAAGTAAAATCAGTTGGTATCTTTAAAGAGGCTGATAATCTGCTGTTATTCTCATGTATCTCGAAAACGCAAAACGTGCAGATACATTGGTCTGCCATTGGGGGGGCCGCAGTGTCATCAGTAATCAAGAAGGGGAGATGGAAGTATGTGGGCCATGATATACAGCCCAAAGCAAGAACAGAAACGTTACAGATGCTCCTTTATCTGTGTAGCATGGAGATGCCTTAGGAAAGACTCCAAAGGCTGATGAAGTTTGTGCATATTGAAATTAAGTTATCCCTGCAATGCCATATTATACTATGTCTGCCTATTAAAATTTCATGCTTATTATATACTTTTTGATGTGAAACATTAATAAAATATGTTTGTATACCATTATATTGTGTATATCATGTATACATGTTTATTCATTACCCTCCTCACTTTCATCTTTTTTCATCATCATCATCATCGTCATCATAATCTTATCAACCTATCATCATGTGAGACACGTAATCCAAAGCAAATTTCCTTGATGGATCAATAAAGTTTATCTTATCTTATCTTATCTTAGGTTTGTGGAAGAGGTGATGCCAGAATCACAAAACCGGCCCTAGTCTGAGAGATAGAGGACAAAAGAAGGAGAGGCTGCCACTGAGAAGCACTGAAAAGGACCAACATGAGAGAGGCAGGGACGAATGGTGACAATGAGAGCAGCACAGGACAGAGCTGTCTGGTGATTGAAAGTTGAGGCCCTCTTTGACGTCTGATGGTTCTAGAAGGATGTAAGATGTAAGATTGCTATTCTTGTTCAGATGTCATTTGAAAGCAAGTCATTGTGGGTTTTGATTTCAGTAGATATAACTAGACATGCTATTTAAAGAGGGCATGGTGTTTAACCATGACACATGTGATTTTCAAGGCAAAATAATGCAGATGTGTCTCTCAGATTTTGTGTGTGCTTAAAAGTACACAAAAACATTCTATCTAATTTGGTATTTTCACGAGTTGAAATCTGACAGCAATAGGTTATATACTTTAAAATACCTTTAACTTCTATACATGACTTTAACCCTGGAACAGCTGAGCACACCATATGGTGTTACCGTGGTCTTTACACTAGCCTGCTGAAATCACCCATTGGTGATGGCGTGTCACCACTACGTACCCTGCATGTATCACCATATGGTGATAAGAGAGGTGGGGCAAGGTCAAGCCTGTCCTGGGCCTAGCGCTGTTGTTTCCCAGCCACAGTAGCCCGTCTTATTGTTTATTTGGATAACCTGCTGTCATCTGAAGTATCATTGTCTATAGCTACCCAATGAAATTCAATAAAATCATTGACTATACATACGCAGACAGCATGTAGAGCTTTGATTTTGAAAAGGGCATGGCCAGGAAGGAACGTAACTCACTTGTTCGTTCACGCACTGCAAAGGATACTACTACTATAATTTGTATAACTCATTATTCATAACATCAAATCAAGCTGCAAAAAGACCGTTTCTTTTATGATTTCGGCAATACCCATCACCCACCTCTTTCTATGAGACGAATTTCTTACCCCAACCCACTTGCACCCTCCCCTATACAAACCAAGCTTTCCGATGGCATTCCCAGATGGCAGTTCAACTGTAGAGTTTGTATTTCATAGTTCCTCATTCTCCAATGAACATACAGCCAACACACACCAACTTCACTAGCTATTCCCCTCTCTGATTCTTTGTCTTTCTTATCACATCCTCCTGCCACTTTGACCACATGGCCCAATCAAAGCCTCAGGCCAGACAACTTTTCCCAATGTAGGCACAAGTACATGTGAAATGATTCCTTAGGACATCAAAGTCTCTTTCCTGTTCGTCGGTTCAGGGAGATGGACCCATGGAAAAATCGTCTGTACTTCCGACAGACATGTCATTCATTGATATGTGAAAAATGAGTGGAGATTTTGTTGTTGTGGACAGACCATAGGCCAACAGTTGCAATAATGACTCTCTCTTTGATTGGTCAAAAATGAATGGGCTGTTGTGACGTAATGCTGTAGGTCTCAGGTCTTGCTCTGATTGGTCTCTTGTGTAGGTATCAATTCATTTGACAGTGATTAGGACCTGTCAATCATTGCCTACTTGCTCTGAGTAGAGCATGAGGCAGAAATGACAAGATTCGATACCAAGACTTTGTGTTAGTGTGGATGGAAGAGGGGAGACAATTGCAGAGTGTTGAGGGTTATTGTGTCCCTGATAGAATGAAAATATGTATGTGAGTGTGTGCTTATGTGCATGTGTGTGTGTTTTATAGACAACTAGGCATCCTGTTACTGATACACTTGCCTTTGAAAACGTGAATAAAGGAGGGATCAAGCACTTAGCTAGTCATTTTTCAGCGCATAACCCTGCTATTGTGTTAGTGTATTTGTGACTGCAAGAACATACACTGTGCATTTTCTTCATTATTGCCTTATGCAGCAATGGGACTTATTAACACTGCCAACTTAGAAGATAACTGGAGTTATTGACTGATGACTAATTCAGAACTACGCATTAGATTTAGATAACACAAATACCTACTAACACAGTTCACAGACACATACACAGAGACACACACACACACACACAAAACACTATGTAAATTTTTTTTTAAATGTATAAATTACTAAAATTTGAGGCATACAATCAAAATTAGAATTAGATTCTAGAATAGATGGGATCTGGCTCATTTGAAGTTTGATGTCAACTTGGGTCACGGCTGTGAGGATGAAAGTAAATCAGCTGACTGGCGACTGTCCCAGGTACTCGCATATTAGGGAGTCAATCTTATACAGGCACGGTAGTTGGGTGGGACAGTGCAGAGGCGCGCGGGCTAACGGCTAGTGGGTTAAGTTCCATGGCAACATAGCCTGAGATCATACCAATATGGTTTTTCATTGCTTTGGACATTAAGCTGCAAACAAAGTGAAATACATACAAAATAGTCATCCTGTGGTAAATCATACAGTTCTCTTATAGTGCGAATGGAGCCATCACTTGAAACGAAGAAGAGTTCTAGAGCATCTGCATTTTGTGTTGCTGAAAATGTTATTGTATCCTGTGAATACATATTAAAAGAAAAGACAATAAGAAATCTTCCTCTTCTATTTATAATGTCACTTTTTATTATTTAGACATAAAGTTTACAACTGGGACAGGCATTCTTCAAGCTGACATCAGAACTAAAAAAATAAAATAAAAACAAAACAAAACAAAACAAAAACCAAAAACCAAAAAACAACCCCCAAAAAACAAACAACAAACAACAAACAACCTTAAAGTAAGTAACCATTGATTACGATCTTTACTCTTTGACTGCCATAAGCCAATATACCGGCTTTCATAATGGGGACTTTCGTACCATAAGCTGATATATCAGCTCAGAATTTTGGCTAATTTTTACTTAACAGCCCTTGTTCCCTACTTTTTAATCAACCTTCTAAACAAAACATCTAGTAGAGAGAAGAAACAGTCTGTTTACATTGATCAATCATACCAAAAACCCATCTTCATTCCATTTGGAGGATTTTCCCTTTCTTTTAGTCATCCAGTCAACTGTCAACAAAATTAAATTTGGTCTAAACCCACAAAAAAAAAAGTTGGTAGTCAAAGAGTTAATTCAACATCATATGAATGTTTAACGAAAAGGTTAACATTAAATTCAGATAAAGGATAAAAAGAGAACCAGGTAAATAGGCCTCTTATGTACAAGAACATACTCTGACCACCTCTTCCCTCAACCCTTTGCCCCCCCCCCCCCTCCAAACAC
>JAOYNN010571753.1:0-13353 GCA_025770095.1 Goniobranchus kuniei
ATAGATTTGAGATTTATGTGTTGTTGGAATTGTATTATGCGGCTGTGGGGGTTCTGCCTTGCTTGGGGCTCACTCTCTTTTAACAGACAGGAGGGGTTTGAGGTATTATTTGTGTTCTAAAAGCCTGCCATGAATCTAATAGAAAGGATGCATTTGGGATATAATTTGTATTCTAAATGTCTGCCAGGACTCTAACACAGAGGAGGCATTTGGGATGTAATTTGTCCTCTAAAAGCCAGCCATGTATCTAATACAAACGAGGCACTTTGACTATAATTTGTGTTCTATAATACCGTCATAATTATCACAGAAAGTAGGCATTTGGGATATTATTTGTGTTCTAAAAGCCTTCTTGAATCTAATAGAAAGGAGGCATTTGGTATATTATTTGTGTTCTAAATGCCTGTCATGAATCTAAAAGAAAGGAGGCATTTATGATATAAGTTTTGTTCTAAAAACCTGCCAGGAAGCTAACCGAAAGGAAGAATTTGGGATATTATTTGTGTTCTAAAAGACCGTCATAATTATACCAGACAAGAGGCATTTGGGAAATTATTTGTTTTCTAAACGCCTGCCATGAATCAAAAAGAAAGGAGGCATTTGGGATATTATTTGTGTTCTAAAACACCGTCATAATTCTAACAGAAAGGAGGAATTTGGGATATTATTTGTGTCCTATCAGACCTTCAGAAATCTAACACAAAGGAGCGATTTAGGATACAATTTGTGTTCCAAAAGCCTGCCATTAATCTAACAGAAAGGAGGCATTTCGGATATAATTCGTGTTCTAAAAGACCGTCATAATTATAAAAGAAAGGAGGCATTTGGGATATTATTTGTGTTCTAAAGGTCTGCCATGAGTCTAACAGAAAGGAAGCATTTGTGATATAATTTGTGTTCTTAAAGACGTTCATGATTCTACCACAACGGTGGCATTTGGGATATTATTTGTGTTTTAAAATGCTGTCATATTTCTAACACAAAGGAGGCATTTGGGATATCATTTGTTTTCTACAATACTGGTTGAATCTAAAATAAAAGAGGCATTTGGGAAGTAATTTGTCCTCTAAAAGCCTGCCATGTATCTAATGGAAAGAAGGCATTGGGCTAAAATGTGTGTTCTAAAAAGTCATAATTCTAACATCAATTAGGCATTTGGGATATTATTTGTGCTCTAAAGCACCGTCATAACTCAAACACAAAGGAGACATTTGGAATATTATTTGTGTTCTAACAGACCGTTAGAATTTTATCACACAGCAGGCATTTGGGATATTATTTGTGTTCTAAAACACCGTCATAATTCTAACAGAAAGGACTCATCTGGGAAAATATTTGTGTCCTAAAAGAACTTCAGAATTCTAAACACAAAGGAGGCATTTGGGATACAATTTGTGTCCCAAAAGCTTGCAATGAATCCAACAGAAAGGAGGAATTTCCGATATAATTTGTGTTCAAGAATATCGTCATAATTATAACAGAAAGGAGGCATTTGGGATAGTATTTGTATTCCAAAAGCCTGCTATAAATCTAGCAGAAAGGAGGCATTTGGGATATTGTTTGTGTTCTAAATGCCTAACATGAATCTAAGTGAAAGGAGCGATTTGGGATATTATTTGTGTTCTAGAAGACCTTCATAATTCTAACACAAAGGGAGCATTTGGGATATTATGTCTGCTCTAAAAGAGAGTACAAATTCTGAAACAAAGTAGGCAATTGGGATAGTATTTGTGTTCTAAATTACTTTCGTAATTCTAAAAGAAAAGAGACATCTGGGATATTATTTGTTTTCTAAAAGACCTTCATAATTCTAAAGCAAAAGCGTTATATGGATACAATTTTGTGTTCTAAAAGCTTGCAATGAATCTAACAGAAATGTGGCATTTGGGATGTAATTTGTGTTCTAAAAGATCGTCATAATTCTGATACAAAAGAGCTATCTGGGATATTACTGGTGTTTTAAAAGCCTGCAATGAATCTAATAGAAAGAAGGCATTTGGAATATTATTTGTGTTCTAAAAGCCTGCGATGAATCGATCAGAAATAGGCATTTGGGATATCATGTGTGTTCTAAAGGCTTTCAAAATTCTAACACAATCTAGGTATTTGGGATATTATTTGTGTTTTAAAAGACCATCATATATCTAACAAGACGCATGTGGGATAGTATTTGTGTTCTAAAAGCCTGCCATGAATTTAACAGAAATGTCGCATTTGGGAAATGATCGGTGTTTTAAATGCCTGCCATGAATCTAAGAAAAAGGAGGCATTTGGGGTATTATTTGTGTTCTAAAAGCCTGCCAAGACCCTAACAGAAAGGAAGCATTACTTGCGATATAATTTGTGATCCGAAACACCGTCATAATTATAACAGAAAGTTGGCATTTCGGAATATTATCTGTGTTCTAAAAGCATTCTATGAATCTAACACAAAGGAGACAATTTGGATATAATTTGTGGTCTAAAAGCCTTCCTTTACTTTACCAAAGGAGGTAGTTGGGATATTATTATTTTTTTTAAACAACGTTATAATTATAACAGAAAGGAGGCATTTGGGATATTATTTGTGTTCTAAAAGCCTGCTATGAATCTAATAGAACGGAGGTATTTGAGATATTATTTGTGTTATAAAAGCTTGTCATGAATCTAACATAAAGGTGGTATTTGGGATATTATTTGGGTTCTAAGGGACTGTCATCATTGTATCAGAAGGGAGGCATTTGGGAAATTTTTTATGTGCTAACAGACTTTCGTAATTCTAACACAAAGGTGGCATTTGGGATAATATTTCTGTTTCGAAAGACCTTCATAATTCTAAAACAACGGAGGCATTTCGGTAACAATGTTTGTTCTAAAGGCCTGCACCGAATCTAACAGAAAGGAGGGATTTGTGATATAATTTGTGTTCTAAAAGACTTCGTAAATCTAACACAAAGCAAGAATTTGGGATCGAATTAATGTTATAAAAGAACGTTATAATTATAACAGAAAGTAGGCATTTTGGATATCCTTCTACGAATAGAGCAGAAACGAAGCGTTTGGGATATTATTTGTGTTCTAAAAGACCTGCATAATTCCTGAATCTAACATAAACGAGGCATTTGGGATACAATTTTTGTTCTAAAATCATGCCATGAATGTAATACAAAGCAGACATTTGGGATATTCTTTGTGTCCTAAAAGCCTGCAATGAATGTAACAGAAAACAGGCATTTGGGACATAATTTGTGTTCTAAAAGACCTGCATAATTCTGACACAAAGGAGGCATTTAGGGTATTATCTGTGTTCTAAAAGACTGTTATAATTTTAACACATAGAAGGCATTTGCGATATTATTTGTGTTCTAAAAGCCTGTCATGAATCTAACACAAGGGAGGCATTAATTGTGTTCTAAAAGACCGTTATAATTGTAACAGAAAGAAGGCATTTGAGATATTTCTTGTGTGCTAAAAGACATTCATAATTCTAACACAAAAGAGGCATTTGGGATATAAATTGTGATCTAAAAGACCGTCATAATTGTAAAGCGAAGAGCCATTTGGTATATTATTTGTCTTCTAAAACACTTCGATGAAACTAACAGACAGGAGGCATTTGGGATATTATCTGTGTTCTAAAATCCTGCATTAATCTAACAGAAAGCAGGCATCTGGCATATAATTTGTGTTCTAAAAGACCTTCCTAACTCTAAAAGGAAGAAAGCATTTGGGATATTATTTGTGTTCTAAAAGACATTCAGAATTTTAACAGAAAGGATGCATTTGGGGTATTATTTGTTTTCTACAAGCCTGCCATGATTCTAACAGGCATTTGCCATATTGTTTGTAATCTACGGCCTGCCATGAATCTAACACAAATGAGGCATTATTTGTGTTCTAAAAGCGTGTCATGAATCTAAAAGAAAGGAAGAATTTCGGATATTATTTTTCCCTTAACGACCGTCAGCATGCTAACACAAAGGGGGCATTTTGAATATCATTTGTGTTTTAAAAGACCTTCATAATCGTAACACAATGGAAGCATTTGGGACATAATTTGTGTTCTAAAAGACCGTCATAATTATAACAGAAAGGAGCATATGGGATATTATTTGTGTTCCAAAAGCCTGTTAGGAATCTAGCAGAAAAGAGGCATGTGGGATATCATTTGTGTTCCTAAAGGCTGTCATGAGTCTAACAGAAAGGAGACATTTGTGATATAATTTGTGTTCTAACAGACCTTCATAATTCTAACACAAAGGAGGCATTTGGGATAATATGTCTATTCTTAAAGAACTTTGTAATTCTAACACGAAAGAGGCATTTGGGATATTATTTGTGTTCAAAAATGCAGTCATAATTCTAACGTAAAGGAGGCATGTGGGATATAATTTGTGTTTGAAGAGACCTTCATAATTCTAACACAAAGGAGGAATTTCGGATATTATTTTTGTTCTACAACACCATCATAAGATAACCAGAAAGGAAGCATTTGGGATGTTATCTGTGTTGTAAAAGCCCCTTATAAATTTAACAGAAAGGATGCATTTGGGACAATATTTGTGTTCTAAAACACAGTCATAATTCTAACACCAAGGAGACATTTGGGACATTATTTCTGTTTTAAAAGACAGTCATAATTCTACAACAGAAGCATGTGGGATATTATTTGTGTTATAAAATACCGTCATAATTCTAATACACAGAGGCATTTGGGATATAATTTGTGTTCTAAAAGACCGTCGAAATTCCAACACAAAGAACAGAAAGCAGGCATTTGAGATATTATTTGTGTTATAAAACCCTGCCATGAATCTATCACAAATTTTGCATTCGGTATATTATTTGTGTTTATAAAACCCTGCCATGAATCTAACACAAATGATACATTCGGTATATTATTTGTGTTTATAAAACCCTGCCATGAATTTAACAGAACGGAGGCAGTTGGAATATTATTTTTGTTCTAAAAGACCTTCATGATTTTAACAGAAAGGAGCCATTGGGGATATTATTTTTGTTTTCAAAGCCTGCCATGAATCCAACAGAAATGAAGCATTTGGGATATTATTTGTGTTGTAAAAGCCTGCCATCAGTCTAACAGAAATGAAACATTTGGGATATAATTAGTGAATTAAAAGACCGTCATAATTCTTACACAAAGGAGGCATTCGTAATATTGTTTGTGTTCTAAAAGCCTGCCGTGGATCTGAAAGAAAGGAGGCATTCGGGATATTATTTGTGTTGAAAAACCTTCCATGAATTTAACAGAGCGGAGGCAGTTGGGATATTATTTTCGTTCTGAAAGCTTGCCATGAATTTATCAGAAAGGAGGCATTTGAGATAATATTTGTGTTCTAAAAGACTTTCATAATTCTATCATAAAGGAGCCATTTGGAAAATTATTTGTATTCTAAAAGTCCGCCATAATTCTAACACAAAAGAGGCAATTTGGATATTATATGTGTTCAAAAAAACCTACCATGAATCTAACAGAAACGAGGCATTTAGCATATCATTTGTAATTTAAAAGCTTGTCATTAATGTAAAACCAATGAGGCCTGTGGGATATTATTTGTGTTCTAAAAGCTTGCCATGAATTTATCAGAAAGAAGGCATTTTGGATATTATTTGTGTTCAAAAAGACATTCATAATTTTAACAGAAAGGATGCATGTGGGGTATTATTTGTGTTCCAAAAGCATTCTATGAATCTAACAGAATGGAGGCATTATTTGCGATATAATTTGTGTTCCAAGACACCGTCATAATTATAACAGAAAGTAGGCATTTTGGGATATTATTTGTGTTCTAAAAGCATTCTATGAATCTAACACAAAAGAGGCAATTTGGATATAATTTGTGGTCTAAAAGCCTTCCGTTTATTTACCAAAGGAGGTAGTTGGGATATTATTTGTTCTTTTTTAAACACCGTTATATTTATAACAAAAAGGAGGCATTTTCGATACAAATTGTGTTCCAAAAGCCTGCCATGAATTTAACAGAAAGGAGGCATTTGGGATAATATTTGTGTTCTAAAAGCCTGCCATGAATCTAACAGAAAGGAGGCATATGGGATAATATTTGTGTTCTAAAATACATTCATAATTCTATCACAAAGGAAGCATTTGGGATATTATTTGTGTTCTAAAACACCGTCATAACTCTAAAAGAAAAAAAGCATGTGTAATTCTAACTCAAAAGAGGAATTTGGGATATTATTTCGTTCTAAAATACCGTCATAATTGTAAAACACAAGAGGCATTTGGGATACGATTTGTGATCTAAAAACCTGCCATTAATCTAACAGAAATGTCGCATTTGGGAAATGATCGGTGTTCTAAATGCCTGCCATGAATCTAAGAAAAAGGAGGCATTTGGGGTATTATTTGTGTTCTAAAAGCCTGCCAAGACCCTAACAGAAAGGAAGCATTACTTGCGATATAATTTGTGATCCGAAACACCGTCATAATTATAACAGAAAGTTGGCATTTCGGAATATTATCTGTGTTCTAAAAGCATTCTATGAATCTAACACAAAGGAGACAATTTGGATATAATTTGTGGTCTAAAAGCCTTCCTTTACTTTACCAAAGGAGGTAGTTGGGATATTATTATTTTTTTTAAACAACGTTATAATTATAACAGAAAGGAGGCATTTGGGATATTATTTGTGTTCTAAAAGCCTGCTATGAATCTAATAGAACGGAGGTATTTGAGATATTATTTGTGTTATAAAAGCTTGTCATGAATCTAACATAAAGGTGGTATTTGGGATATTATTTGGGTTCTAAGGGACTGTCATCATTGTATCAGAAGGGAGGCATTTGGGAAATTTTTTATGTGCTAACAGACTTTCGTAATTCTAACACAAAGGTGGCATTTGGGATAATATTTCTGTTTCGAAAGACCTTCATAATTCTAAAACAACGGAGGCATTTCGGTAACAATGTTTGTTCTAAAGGCCTGCACCGAATCTAACAGAAAGGAGGGATTTGTGATATAATTTGTGTTCTAAAAGACTTCGTAAATCTAACACAAAGCAAGAATTTGGGATCGAATTAATGTTATAAAAGAACGTTATAATTATAACAGAAAGTAGGCATTTTGGATATCCTTCTACGAATAGAGCAGAAACGAAGCGTTTGGGATATTATTTGTGTTCTAAAAGACCTGCATAATTCCTGAATCTAACATAAACGAGGCATTTGGGATACAATTTTTGTTCTAAAATCATGCCATGAATGTAATACAAAGCAGACATTTGGGATATTCTTTGTGTCCTAAAAGCCTGCAATGAATGTAACAGAAAACAGGCATTTGGGACATAATTTGTGTTCTAAAAGACCTGCATAATTCTGACACAAAGGAGGCATTTAGGGTATTATCTGTGTTCTAAAAGACTGTTATAATTTTAACACATAGAAGGCATTTGCGATATTATTTGTGTTCTAAAAGCCTGTCATGAATCTAACACAAGGGAGGCATTAATTGTGTTCTAAAAGACCGTTATAATTGTAACAGAAAGAAGGCATTTGAGATATTTCTTGTGTGCTAAAAGACATTCATAATTCTAACACAAAAGAGGCATTTGGGATATAAATTGTGATCTAAAAGACCGTCATAATTGTAAAGCGAAGAGCCATTTGGTATATTATTTGTCTTCTAAAACACTTCGATGAAACTAACAGACAGGAGGCATTTGGGATATTATCTGTGTTCTAAAATCCTGCATTAATCTAACAGAAAGCAGGCATCTGGCATATAATTTGTGTTCTAAAAGACCTTCCTAACTCTAAAAGGAAGAAAGCATTTGGGATATTATTTGTGTTCTAAAAGACATTCAGAATTTTAACAGAAAGGATGCATTTGGGGTATTATTTGTTTTCTACAAGCCTGCCATGATTCTAACAGGCATTTGCCATATTGTTTGTAATCTACGGCCTGCCATGAATCTAACACAAATGAGGCATTATTTGTGTTCTAAAAGCGTGTCATGAATCTAAAAGAAAGGAAGAATTTCGGATATTATTTTTCCCTTAACGACCGTCAGCATGCTAACACAAAGGGGGCATTTTGAATATCATTTGTGTTTTAAAAGACCTTCATAATCGTAACACAATGGAAGCATTTGGGACATAATTTGTGTTCTAAAAGACCGTCATAATTATAACAGAAAGGAGCATATGGGATATTATTTGTGTTCCAAAAGCCTGTTAGGAATCTAGCAGAAAAGAGGCATGTGGGATATCATTTGTGTTCCTAAAGGCTGTCATGAGTCTAACAGAAAGGAGACATTTGTGATATAATTTGTGTTCTAACAGACCTTCATAATTCTAACACAAAGGAGGCATTTGGGATAATATGTCTATTCTTAAAGAACGTTGTAATTCTAACACGAAAGAGGCATTTGGGATATTATTTGTGTTCAAAAATGCAGTCATAATTCTAACATAAAGGAGGCATTTGGGATATCATTGGTGTTCTACAAGACTTTCATAATTGCAAAACAAAAGAGGCATTTGGGATACGATTTGTGTTCTAAAAACCTGCCATTAATCTTACAGAAATATCGCAATTGGGATATAATTTGTGTTCTAAATGCCTGCTATGAATCTAAGAGAAAGGAGGCATTTGGGATATTATTTGTGTTCTAAAAGTCTGCCATGAGTCTAGCAGAAAGGGGCCATTTGTGATATAATGTGTGTTCTAAACGACCATCATAATTATAACAGAAAGGAGACATTTGGGATATTATTTGTGTTCCAAAAGTCTGCTATGAATCTAGTAGAAAGGGTCATTTTGAGATGTTATTTGTGTTCTAAATGCCTGCCATGATTCTAAGAGAAAGGAGGCATTTGGGATATTATTTGTGTTCTAAATACCGTCATGAATTTAACATAAAGGAGGCATTTGGGATATCATTGGTGTTCTAAAACACTTTCATAATTGTAAAACAAAAGAGGCATTTGGGATACGATTTGTGTTCTAAAAACCTGCCATTAATCTAACAGAAATGTTGCATTTGGGAAATGATCTGTGTTCTAAATGCCTGCCCTGAGTATAAGACAAAGGAGGCATTTGGGATATTATTTGTGTTCTAAAAGTCTGCCATGAGTCTAACAGAAAAGAGTCATTTCTGATATAATTTGTGTTCCAAACGTCTGCCATGAATCTAACAGAAATGAGGCATTCGGGATATAATTTGTGCTCTAAATGACCGTCATAATTATAACAGAAATGAGTCATTTCTGTTCTAATTTGTGTTCCAAAAGACTGCCATGAATCTAACTGAAATGTGGCATTTGGGGTATTATTTGTGTTCTAAAAGGCTGCCATGAATGTATCAGAAATGATGCTTTTGGGGTATTATATGGGTCCTAAAAGACCTGCAAAATTCGATCACAAACGTGATATTTCGGATATTACTTGTGTGTAAAGACATCGTATTAATTCTAAGACAAAGGAGAATCTTGGGATATAATTTGTGTTCTAAAAGACGGTCATAATTCTAGCAGACTGGAGGAATTTGGGATATTACTTTTCTCCTAAAAGACCTTCCGAATTCTAACACAAAGGAGGCATTTGGGATATTAATTGTGTTTGTGTTCTAAATGACCTTCTTAAATCTAAAGTAAAGGAGGCATTTGGGATACAATTTGTGTTGCAAAAGCCTGCCATGAATCTATCAGAATGGAGGAATTACAGAAATGAGGCATTTGGGGATCTTATGTGTGTTCTAAATGCCTGCCATGAATCTAGCAGAAAGGAAGTATTTGGAATATTATTTGTGCTCTTAAAGTCTGCCATGAGTCTAACAAAAAGGAGACATTGTGTTATATACTTTATGTTCTAAAAGAGCTTTATAATTCTAACACAAATGAGCTATTTGGGATATTATTTCTCTTCTAAAAGACCGGTGTAATTGTAACACAAAAGAGACATTTGGGATATTATTTGTTTTTCTAAAATACCGTCATATTTCTAACTTAAAGGAGGCATTTGGGATATTATTGGTGTTCTAAAAGATCTTCATAATTCTAACACAAAGGAGGCATTTGGGATATAATTTGTGTTCCAAACGCCTGGCATGAATATAACAGAATGGAGGCATTTCAGATATAATTTGTGTTCTGACGGACCGTCATAATTCTGAAACAAAAGAGACATTTGAAATGCAATTTGTATTTGTGTTCCAAAAGCCTGCCATGAGTCTAACAGAAATGTCGCATTTGGGATATAATTTGTGTTATTAATGCCTGCGACAAATCTAAGAGAAAGGAGGCATTTGGGATATTAATTGTGTTCTAAAAGTCTGCCATGTGTCTAACATAAACGAGGCATTTGGGATATTATTTGTGTTCAAAAAGACCGTCATAATTCTGACACAAAGGAGGGCAGTTGGGATTTTTTGTGTGTTCTTCTGAAAGACCGTCATAATTCTATCAGAAAGAAGGCATTTGGGATATAATTTGTGTTCTAAAAGACAGTCATAATTCTAAAACAATGGAGGCATTTGGGATATTATTTGTGTTCTAAAAGCCTGCCATAAAACTAACAGAAAAGAGGCTTTTGGGATATTATTTGTGCTCTTGAAGACCGCCATAATTCTACCACAGAGGAGGCATTTGGGAAATTTTTAGTGTTCCAAACGCCTGTCATGAATCTAACAGAAAGGAGGCTTTTGTGATATTATTTGTATTCTAAAAGCCTCCCATGAATCTAAGAGAAAGGAGGCATTTCGGATATTATTTGTGTGCGAAAAGACCTCCAAAATTGTAACACAAAGGAGGGATTTCGGATATTATTTGTATTCTAAAAGGGCGTTATAAGTTTAACACAAAAGAGGCATTTGGGATATTATTTGAGTTCTAACGCACCGTTATAATTCTAATAGGAAGGGCGAATATGGTATTGCCGATTCAATCGGATTAGACTGAATGAAACACCAAGGTCTTGCTTTTCTGAATTGACATCTTTATTTTATTTTTGGTGACTGCCCTTCGCGTTTTATTTCCGCATTCAGTAATAATTCACACTGTTCAATAAGAGTTTCAATCTTCAATATCCTCCCCACCAAGTTTAATTCTTAATTAAATTTGATAAGTATGATGAAATTATCCAAAGTAAACACTGTTAATACTAATAATATACGGATAGGTAATCGAACCTATATGAAATAGTTCATAAATACAACATAATTTTGAAAAGAAAACAAATGTATGAAAGTCCCCAAACATAACTTGTAATTGGAACGTATGAATCGTTTCTGTGATATCTGATGTACACTCTCACACATACACACACAAAGTTAAGATTATCGCAGAATTTGGTGTATTTGAATTAGCAAATTTGCAAGAATGAAAAACTGGCGGCACCATTCATTAAGACACAGGCATAAAGGTATGAGTTCAAAGATTCAATGTGTTTCCCCTCTTGCTTATCCTTCCAATTCTTGTAAGAAATGGTTCGTCTGTATCACCTGTGCCCGGTGGCTCAGTGGTTGTTTTATCATCACCAACCTCAAGCTTTGAACAGCTGGGTGTGGCCTCACCTTCACCTGCTCCTCACTCTCATTTTCAAACCCTGGCCAAGACTGATTTGATTCTTCAGCAGTTTCAAGGACATGAATTCTTTGAATGGGACGAGTTATCCTTCCCTTTGAGGTTTTTATTTCCACTGCCCTTACAAGCCCGTCTCTACCAGGAAATAAATGAGTGACTAACCCTAAAGGCCATTGTAATCTTTTGTGGCGTTCATTTTCTCTAACCATCACCAAGGTACCAACCACTGGATTACCTATATTCTTCCCAGTTTTTAGACACGGCAGATTTCTCAAGTACTCTGAAGACCACCTATGCCAAAATGTTTTGATCACTCTACACCTGTTTGAATATGCCTCGCATCAAGTCCACCGATCAGAACGGTGCTCTGAATACCGGTCACTGACCCAAGGGGATCTAGCTGGGGTAAAAAAATGAGATGGTGTCAGTGGTTGCACTGAATCCACACTATCTCCAACAAATGTCAACGGCTTTGAATTTACACATGACTCGACCTCGGATAAAGTTGTTTCAAATGGACATCTAGTCAACAATGTGTAACCTACAAACTCTCGAAGGTTTGCTTTGATTGACCTGACCATACTTTCCCAGAAAGCTCCCCATCATGGGGACAGCGGAGCGTTGAACTTCCATTCAGGACACCGAGGTCCATAATGGCGTATGAGTCTTTCCATTGATGAAATGAATGTTTTAGCATTATTTGAGATAATACAATCAGGCAGTGCCCTCCAACAGACAAATTTTATAAAGCCAAGTAAGAAAACGTCAACAGAAAGTGAGTCCACTAATTCTAGATGGACTGCACGCACCACAGCACATGTGAATAGTAAAACATACAATTTTTTATTTGGAAGATCCCTGCAGTACAATGATCCAGCGAAATCTATGCTACAAACTGAAAACACATGAGCCCTTTTCACCCTTTCACGTGGCAAAGGGGCAGTCCTTCAATTACAAGAAACAGAATCCTGCATTTGGCACGGGATAAAATTTTTTGCTTGACGCCGTAGTCCGACAATCCAATACTTATTCCTGATTGCTGTTATCATGGTATTGATACCAGCTTGTTTCATGGAAACATGGCAATGTCTGATCAATAGCAATGCGAGATCACCTCGTGGGATCAATATTGGGCATTTTTCATTGAACTCCAGTTCCGAGAACTCAAGTCTGGTTTGGGTGCGCAAAAGACCATCGGCATCCAAGAATGGATTTAAGTTGAAAATAGAAGACGTTCTACAGACTGACTGTTTGGATAGCAAATGATGAAATTCTTGTTGGAACAATAATTTTTGCTCATGCTGAACAAGCTTATTTTCAGCAATTCGGAGTTCTTCTACAGACAAATTTCCAGTCCTCAAGCTACCTGAAACGCGCTGAGCATTATAGATGAACCGAAGCACCCAAGCGACTACACGTACTGCCTTGTTCAGTGTGCTCCATCTACCTAAGTCAAACACACTTGACGTTTCTGAGTGAGTTACAAGCTGGCTGGTAGAAACATATTCAGGAGTCAAATTTTCTTCAATAGTAAATTCAGTTTCACTACCTTCCCTGATGGTGGTGTCGTGTCCTAACCAAGTTAGACCTCGAAGCCAGCTATCCGACCTGACCAGAGCCTCCCATGCGACTTCTCTTGAGATCGTATCAGCAGGGTTTTCTTTACCTGCTACATGATACCAATTATCTGTTTGAGTGAGTTTCTGAATCTCTGTCACTCTATTTTTCACAAAAGTTCGCCATCGAGTAGGATTGCCCTTTATCCACGCCAATACAACCATGGAGTCAGTGAAACAAAAACTTTGGATTTT
>JAOYNN010571864.1:0-13352 GCA_025770095.1 Goniobranchus kuniei
CTTCAAAAGAAAGACCCTCATTTTGTATGCACTCATTAAAAATCCCCTAAAATTTAATCTGAACCTTAAAGGGTTAAGCAAGGAGCCTTACAAAAGTATTAGAATTGGGATACGATGAAGGAAAGTGAAGAAAATAACAGGAAGACTGATATGAAAATTTGCTTCAGAAGGTGTTATAATAACTTCTTCACATCATACTCTTCATATAATCTTAAAGTAACATAAATGAATGAAAGTTTAGTGGTATGAATTCTGTTAATGTACACAACATCAGATATGACATGACAGCCAACTCCTTTCAACCCTAAAAGACAGGCCTCAATGAGACACAATGTTTTAATATGTTTGGTGTTTTTAATGAAAACTTTAAAGATATTTAATGCTGTAAAAAATCTTATGGAATTAAATGAAACCCTAACAGGTAACTCCGGAAATCAGAGGCAGTTGAACGTTTCTGGCTATAGACACTCTTTGTATAAACAAATAAAACATTAACTTTAAGTATCGGCATATAGATGAGACATTGATCACAGTGAACAAATGCCTTTCAAACCTTTGAAGCCAAGCTCATAAAACAACATAACTCTAACATGGCAACAGTGAAATACCTGCTCTGATCCCACACCAATGTGGCCCATCATGTATGAGAAATAATTACAGAAAAAGTCCACATTCATTTGATTATTGACATTTTGGGTCTTCGTTATGCTTCAAGCTGTTAAGTTTCATGTGAAAGTTATTTTACAAGATAATTTTCAAATGAAAACCAATCTCCGATGAATTACAGAAAATAAAACTCATAGGCACCTGCCGCCTGTTTCATAAAAAATTTCATACGAATTTACAATCTTTTCTTATGAGCAAATGAGTGAATTTCAAACGACAGTTTTATAAGATTTTGTACGCAAATGTTTCATATGAACTTCTTCGTAAATTCTTCATTCGTTTTCTAAATCAGACACAGAAGGCAACCGCAGATTCGCAATCAGCTAGTAAGTTTATGTCCAAGAGAAAAGCAAATTGGACCTCTAATGAGGTTGAAATCATCATTCGTTTGATTGAAGAATGCAAACAAATAATTTTTGCCCAGCTGTCAGCATATAAGAAACAAACATCACTTATAAAAAACAAAATCTGCAGCAAGGTCAATGCGGCAAGCTCTTGTGGTAGAAGCACAATCGAAGTAAAAAAAGAAATGGGCCGGCATTGAAAGCCTACAGAAACAAAGAAGAAGGTTTACAAGCGAAAAGAAATATGAAAATGAGAGGTGGGGTTGCAGATGTTAGCCAATATTTACTTATAGTAAAAGAAAGTGTACATATTATGCTACCGTGTTTGTGTTATTTCAACCGCATGTACTAAACTTAAAAATATTATATTATTCCTACGTTATACCAGTTGGTACCCGTTTGATGAACGTAGCTAACGTGATCGATAAATCAAGATCTATAAAACTTAAACAAGAGACATCATGACGTCTAGATCTAGATTTATATGTAAAATGTAGTCATTGATTAATCAAATCAGTCTGATAAATCATTTTCGTCTAAATCCTAATACATCTAATTCTAGATCTAGATCTAGATCCAGCTTCTGGGGCCTTGTGGTTAGTTGATCTATTCTTTATACATTTAGATAGAACTTCTCCTCGTCACTCTCCTCCTTCTTATTGTCCTCCTTCTTCCTCTTTTCCTCCCTTTTTTAAGTCCCTTTCTTCCTTCTTCTTCTTCTCCTCCTCCTCCACCACGTCCTCTTCTCCTCTGCTTCCTCTTCCTCTTCATGTAAACCTACTGATTTAATGGTATTTTTTCTATGTATTGTATTTTGTCTTCCAGTTCTACATGTATTTGGTTTTGAACATGAGGTACCTGCTCACAACTCCTATAATTAAATAAACGACTCATTCAACTACAGGTTTTAAAATATGTATGTTTGACAATATGGTGTGGTCAATTTGAAATGCCCTGTCCTAAGAATAGGTCTAACTATGTACGGCAGAAACATTTTGTTCATATGACACCTCTGTGGATGTCGCAGATTTTTTTCACAGATTTACGAAAATCGCACGAAGAAATTTTTTATGAAACAAATTATTTCATACGAAGTTCGTATGAAATATCTTTTTTGTACGAAGCTTTATGAAACAGGCTACAGATAGTTACCCGATTTCTATTTTGCTGTATATTTTGCAAAATCAGTTTCCTTAAGATGGAATAAAAAAAAAATTATCTGCATAGAAAGGTGGGCTAAAGAAAATAGAAACGATGATACTCAAAATTGTTTGCTCATCTTGTCAGGACACTAGCAGAGGTGCACAGCCTTGCCCGTGATTAAAATAAGGGAGATATAAACAATAACCTCATACACTTGATGAATTGGCCTTCACTCTGCCTCTCCCACCAATAAATCGAACTCCTGGCCCTCAGATTAAAATTCTTATGCTCTACAGACTGATTTAATCGGGCGCTTGTTTTTAATTTGCAAAATCAAACAACAATGCTGCGAAGAGAGAGTTTGAAAATGCAAACAGGAAGTGCGTGTTGTTTCGTTTCTTTCTAATTAACCACTCCATGTATCAATGGATCCCAAAAATATCAATAAAATTTTGTTGTTTATTGGGTCTGAAATTGAATATATCCAAGGCGTAATTTAGATCTAGACTTCGTAACCATTTTTTAGACGAAATTTTCTCAAGAAATCTGTGTACCATTTAACAGAATAAGTTGCAGATATAGTTGGCTGTTCTCAATTATTAATAGAGATGTCAATGCCTAAAATATAAAACTGGCAGTTCTTCTCAACATACCATCGAGTAAAGGTATGGTAGGCTACTATCTATATCTAGTTTCTTCAGAATAAACATGGAATCAAAGATTAAAACTGTACTTTGTCAGCATCTTACCTGTTTGACAAAATTCCTGGAGACTTATTTCCCTTGACACTAAAAGTTGTGTCCTTCACAGGAGTTTCTTTTTGATTCAGCAGTTCTTGCAAAAATCCTAGATCTGTGCCATTGGAAAAAGAAATAAAGACATTAATTTAGGTGACTGCTCCTTCTCTCCTTATGTTTATTCGTTTATGAGTGCATACATATTTGACTTCCTTTCCAATCCTCATCCTAGACCTTATCATTATTAATTTAAACAAAACAAGGACCCTGTAACTGAACAAAGTACAGAATGGTGTAGAGAAAGGGAACAAAATAGCATAACGTTTTTTAAACTAAATTTCACTTCACATCTTTTGTTCCATACAACAAAAAGTACTCAGAAAAGGAGATACTAGGCTAACTGTCCTTATGAGAAATGTTCACTTGTTAAAAATGTCAGGAACAGGTATGGCAAAGTAGAGAGACAGGTTTTACTTTTTTTTTTTTTTTTTTTTTTTTTCAAAACTCATTCATTTTAATGCTTGCAGACATTTGACAGATAATTGTTCTCTTTTCCTGCATCATATTTTTAACAGCAGAGGATACGAAGATACAATAAAGCCTTTTTTTTTATTGCTTTCAACTTTGTTTCAGGTAGGATTACATACACTATATACTATTGTTGTCATTCACTCAGCATACAATTTCATTAGAGCTAAATCCCATCAAATTACATTGTAATGTTGCCTTGTTCTTGTTACAGATAAAACGTTTTTGTGGATTTATCTTCAAACTGTTTACAGTCTATCTCAGATTTTAGAATGAATCAAAAGGTAGCCTTACTCAGCATGATGGACTTAGCGAAGACTGTGATATGGAAAACCTTATATTGACTTACTTGTTTGAGGTTCTTCAATGAGAGAATAAGGAGTAGGTTCAGGCACAGTCTTTCTTGGAGCAGGGGTATCCAACAAGGAACCCTGCAGCTCCCTGACTTCACTAAGGTAGTTGTGGTGCTTGCTCAAGGTTTCAGGGTTAAAGTACGATGACTGGAGCTGGGGAGCCACTGGTTCTTGCTGCCTGCTATGAAATTGGAGCCTTCCATGTGAGGAATTATTTCTGTTTGATTTTATCACAGACTGTGGAATGCGACTTCCCTGCAGAGCTCTTGGAGGAGATGCCTGACGGGCTGGTAAGACAACTTGACTTTTGGGACTCCTTGAGCGCGACATCAAAAGAAGCTGTGCCTGTAAAAAGGACATACATTAAAAGGTGCTGCGCTGACAAGTCAATCATTCGATCTATTTTTTTTTGTTCCTTTAAAGTTTTTATATGAGTGAAATCTAATCACTCACAGCAGAGCTAGTAAGGAAAATCCTGGGAACTGAGATGAAATGCTGCAGAAAGACCGTAAGGATCCACTAAACAGACACAAAGATTGTGGAAGCCATAGGATCTCACAATAACCTTCTCACTGTTGTAAAAAGAAACGAAAATCAAAATGGTAAGCCACATTTCAGATTCAAATGGCCTTGCAAAAAGACGTAGAAGAAACAGAAAGAGATGGGAAGATGACATAAAGATATGGACAAGACTGAGCCTGCAGAGGATAGTGAAGACCAAAGCAGATAGGGCTAGGTAGTAAAGGGCTGGACACTTTTTCACATATGCCACAATGGCATCCAGTAAGTCAAGGGATGAGAAAAAAGAGTGAATTTACACAATTGCATAACTTGACATCTGGCCCCTCTCTTCTCCATAGATACCTACTTTTCCATCATCAGTTTGGTAAATGCTGTCATAATTGCTTACTATCAAACTTGAAGCCCTTCTCTGTATATTTTCTATTTTGGATGCTCTTTTTTGTTTGAAGATCCTAGACAGTGCTACTGTGTTTGAAAGTGGGTCCCACATAAAATTCATGGCCATTCAACTTAACATCCTGGGAGTATGGGTTGATGTTATGTTAGAGGAAACAAATGTTTCTATTTACAGATGTCACTGATGAGAAAATTCTATATGATGGTGTCATTTGGTGTCTGTAACATCTAAGTATTTAAAAAATCTGATTTAATTTTCTAGTTGGACATTGTTCATGATGTAGTTTGATACTAGAAGTTCCTTTCTATTGGTTACCCTCAGAGTCTGACATTTCTGAAAGTGGCATTTCATTTTTTAAGTTCTTTCCTATCTCTGCAAAGAGAAAAATGTCATTTTGGAGTATTATTGAATCTTCTTTACTCTTTATATCTCTATAAAGAAGAGTTATTTGCTAACAAATTTTTTTCTGGTACCAGAAGAGAAATGGATCTAAAACAATACTTTCTGGAACACTTGCATGTATAATCTGTCTGTTGATGATGTACCTTTAACATTTACTTTCTGTTGGTTTTTTGTCAATGAATCAGGCTAAAGACTTGAGGGAATATTTTATTTTTCATAGAGTTTATAAATCATGAGGCTACCTTTGGTGGGCGATAAATCTTTGACCAATTTACTCAAATCAGATTCAAGACTTACTTATCCTAGCCTTTTCTTCCTACTAACTCAAAACCCTGCAACTGACAGAGAATAAATCTACAAGAAAAAAAAACTACCTCATCATCTTTCTTCGGTTTACTACTTGGACAAATTTCTTTAGTGATGCATCACTCACCTGCATTTGCATTTGTTGCTGTTGCAAAGATTCTAGATGCTCCAGTCTTCTCTCATTCATTTCTGCAACCTGACGCTCAAGTTCAGAAATTCTCTTCTCTGAATAAACATCCTCTTTTTCTAGAGCAGTACTATTCATATTTCCAGACAATTTTTCCTTTTCTATTTGGCTTGTCTCTTCCTCCTTTTTTGCAAGCTGTGTAAGAAGTTGCTGCATACAAGTTTCAAGATCTTGTTGGGCCTGTAGATGAAAAAATGTCATTGATTCAATAATTTTTATTATTTCTAAGGGAAAAACTCACCACATCTATTTCCACTCTTCTTCAAAGTTTCTGAAAGAAAGAAAATAATTGTTATTTGAAAGAATGTCATGTTGCATTGTGGGCATGGCAATTACTCACCATATCAAAGGCCGAGGAACTAATCTAGGTTATGGTGGCTTGATTGAAAACCAATTTCTAGATTATTCCATTCCTAAAACAATTGCTATGAGCATTAGAGTACCTAGTCAATTGGACATTAACATTCAGATTACCCACAAGAAAATTGTGCATGTAGAAATTGTAGGAGTATATATAAACTTGTACTGTTGTTTTGTTTTTCAGAAGTGACAAAAGAGGTCTTTTTACTTGAAGATGGTGAAGATATATTTAGTAGATAACAAATGTCAGAACAATCTACAATAGTAGATAACAATTTTGTGTGCCCTCCACAAACTTAACACATATTTTATGCTCTAAAACAACAAAATCATCTCAAACTTGAGGTCAAGAATCTACAATGCACTAGTAAAGCCAACACTTCAATATAACTCTCGAACTTGGGTATTAACAATACAAGAGGAGGTAAAACTTGATACTTTCCACAAGAAACAATTACAGACAATCCTCAACATCAAACATCCAAATTAAAAAAAAACAACAACAAAAAACATTAGTGTACAAAAACATGAATTTAACTCCAATACCATAAAGTATATCAAGAAAAAAAATCTATAATATTTGGGTATATCTTAAGACAGGACTGAAACACACCTGCAACTAAATAAATGATAAGTTTCTTTCATCAAACAATACAAAAAGAACATGCATGCTTACATCAGACAGATTTTTAAAAGATTGCATAGGAAATAGGTATAAAGACCCACATAGCCGAAGTAAGCACACAACAGATACCAGTGAAAGAAACTCACAAACAACTTCCAACCTAATGCTAAAGGAAACAATGGCAAAAGAGTCAGACAAACCCTCGTAGAAGGTCAATGAGTCAAGCCCTGGGTATAATGTATGTTTTCATATGGTTGGGACAACATTTTAATGTAGTCTGATACAGAGAAAATTTAGTACTCCGAAGAAAAGCAATTTTTTTAAATACGTAAGGTGTGGGCTGTTACAAGCAGTCTCTGCAAGTATCTCCGTATGCATGTGAAATATGAACAAGTTTTAATTTTAAGCATCTTTAATAAGTCAAGTGATGCATGTTTGGAACGATTACAATTTAATTTTTATTCTTTTGTTCTAGCCAGGAGAAATGAGCAACAGAACCATAATGAGAGACAACCAGCTGTATTACATTATCCAACTGAATAGTGACACAATACAGAGGATTATCTTTCTATGGTGTTAAAAACATTTTCAGATTGCTTATCATTGGAACAAAAAATGTGAGAAAAATCAAAGCAATAGTTACCTTAAGAAAAGGCTGAGCAGCAGCGACAGCAGCAGATGCAGCGACAGCAGCAGTAACACTAGGATCAGCCTCTGGGTGTGTAGATTTGGCTTGACCTCTGTCTCTAGTTACATGCTTTATTGAATCTTTGTCACTCTCATCTCCACTGCGAGAGTTACTGTGAATAATTTGGGGCTGAATGTGTTGCTTTTTTGGCTTACTGTCTTCAGATCTGTAATTAAAGGTTTTAAAGATTTTAGCTATCTTGCAATTAAACACAATTTGGACCTTTAAATATAAGAACATAATGTAGGACATTTGAAACTACAGTTGTTACCAGATTGAAATCAGTGTACTTCTTTTTACAGCTTTAGGATAATAATCACTCAATGTCATTGTATAGAAACTGTACACAAAGCTCTTCTTCCATTTCATTTTACAGATAATTTATAACCATTAAGTGCAATATTAAAGCATCGATGTTTACAGAGTTATATTATAGTGTTTAAAAGAGTGACTAATCATCACTATAATTATTCAGCAGGGAGATGCAGTATCTGTTTACATGACACAAATACATTAATTTGCTACATCTTCACAGTGTTTTGTGAAAGTTAAATAAACAGCTTTATAATATGTTGACTGTTACAGTTGATTTTCTGTGAGTTGATTCAAAACATATCAAATAAAAATATCCATAAAGATACTTTCAATCAAATGTAATGGTAAAATTCAAATGAGGACAACATTTAACATGATATAAAGAAAGCTTGTTGTATGGTGCTATGAATCATAAAAACTCATATATTTACTTCTTAGCTAAGGTTTCCCGAATACTCCTCTGTCTATCTGATGAATGAAACTGAGAGATATAAACATCATCAAAGACAATTTGTTGTGTAGGATCCAGTGCTCCTTTGCTCAGGGCTCCTTGTTTAAGAGACTGGTACTGAGCAGTAGATGTCTAAGGGAGAATAAAAGATAAGATAATAAGATACAATACAAATCAAATTATCAACAACTCATGCTAGATAAATAATGGTGTATTAGAGACTCTCACTAGCCTTTACTTGATAAAAGCTTCTCATAGACTCATTCAGTATAAAAGTAAAAGAACACTCTACCACTGGACTTAAAACCAACCTGACCGAGAAGAGACGTGGGTGGGAGACCCTTGGAACTGAGTAACAACCCCACATAAAACACCCCCCGAATCCCACCTCCAAAACCCAGCCGGATGAAGGTGACTGACTCAGGGAAACAATTGAAAGAACCCAAAACCTCAAGAAGTTACTACACAAGACAGAAACAGGAACAGAGTTCAAACCCACAAGAAAGGCACCGATATAAACCCACTGGTAGAAAAGTGTCGAAATTCTTCAGACACATACATGCATCTGAATAAAATAATAATAATCTGATAGAGATAAAATCTAACTACATAGAAAAAAAGATGCTGAAACACCATCTATTCAACAAATTATATTAAATTAATAACTTGTAGCCTTTCTGTTTCTGTTATGCCCTTTTTTCAGTCACTATACAATATTCCTCGCACATTGTTACCTATGTATCTATGCTACGCATAGATTTTGCATTAATATATGTATTCATACGATACAATACGATAATCTTTATTCGTCCTTTATATAAAGAAATTTGTTTTGTCATTTGATACATCATACATGAATCTATACACATGTGTAAAGTTACACAAAAATACATTGAATTCATAACATAGTTATATAAATACACAAAGCTTAACACTTAGGATTACACTCCTCACTCTCGCACACATCCACACACCCAGAGCAAACTAATGTTCCAAGTTGAACCTTGAGAGGGCGAGAGACCACAATGGGAAACACCGATTGGCTAACCGGACGTCGCTTCATATGGATGGATGTTCCTGAAAAACCACTCCCTAAGGTCTTGACAATGAGTTCGTTTAGGGCTACTTTGTATCACAAGGAGCAAACAAAAGATGCAAGTATTTGCCATTCATGTCAAAAAGAGGGTCACATGCAAAGGGACCGCCCATACAAACAAACGGACATAGTGAGAGACGATCCTTTGCTGTAAGATTCCACGTCGAGCAGCGAGGAGGAAAAGTCTTCGTCTGCAGGCTCTCCCACAAGTGGCCAGGCAAAAAAACCCAAAAACAAACAAACAGAAAAAAACAAAAGAAAAAAAAATAAAAGAAAGGCGAGAATGGAATTCCAAAGAGGACAAAATCTCCAGAAAGTCGAGAGATGCGAAAGAGCACAGAGAGGATCTCCCATCAAAGTACAAAAGAGGCAACTGCTATGGAAAGAATTTTGTCCCAGTCGAGATCACTGAGTCGCAAGAGGACGGTGACGTCTTCCCCAACCACAGAGGAAAGTGTCCCACAGCGACTCAGGATGGTAAAAGTCCCGCTAAAGAAGGGGCAACCTCCTAACAATTGATGGGCGAATGGTTTGTTTATAGAATATGAGACTGCTTTCTCTTAACGTGTAGGGTTAAGAAACCCAAGGAAACTAAAGCGATTTTATCAAAACTTATTACGGAAAAAAGATAAATTGCCACACTGCAAGAAACATACCTTGACATCAACAATTTAGAACATCTCAAAATTCAGTGGGGAGGGACCGTGAAGATGTTCCCTGGGACAAAACGAAGCAAGGGATTGATTCTTCTCTTTGCAAAGAACATTCCGCAAAAGAACATTGAAATTTGCACAACCGACGAAAGAATACTCATAGCCAAGATCAAAATTGGAGAAGATGAATTGTTCGTGGCGAACATCTATGGTCCATGCAATGAAAGGGAAAACGTAGTATTTCTAAACACACTTAAAGATGAATTGGAAAAGCTCTCGGCCATAGAGGTATCTATTAACACAATCTGTATGGGGGATTTCAACATGATAATGGACAACAATCTGGATGTTATCTCAGGAGCTCCTCATAAGAAAAAGAACAACTAATCTCTTTAATGAAATGTCAAAAAGACATGAATCTCATAGATTTCTGGCGGGAACAGCATAAGCGAGAAAAAGCTCAATCGTGGTGTCGTGGAATGCCACCAATAGCAAGAAGACTGGACTACCTTCTGTTGAGCGACGAAGTTATGCATTTTGTCTCAAATCTGAAATAAGGGATATTGGTTTCAGCGACCATAGAGCAATAATTGCAGATTTATCTTTTTTATAAGTTCAAGAGAGGAAAAGGGACGTTTAAGTTGAACACTAGCTTATGAAATGACCACAAGTACATCGATATGATAAACGACACCATGACAGAAACATTAAGTACAATTGACTCTTTGGACCCTCGCTTAAAATGGGAATATCTGACGATTAAAATCAAAGAAAGAAGTCCGACCTACAGCAAACGTTTGCAAAAAAAAAACAACCCCAAAAAACAAGAGAAAACAACAACAACAGCAACAAAACAAATAAACAAAAGAGAAAAAACAAACAGGAGAGGTAAGCAGAATCATCTTGAAGTGGAATTAAACAATGCAGAAAAAAAGTTCGATAGCAACCATAATGATCCAATCCTTTGCCAAGATGACTAAGACTTGAACCTTAAACGGAAACTAGAAATTGACAAAATGCGTAAAACCAGAGGGGCACAAATAAGAGCGGTAATGAAATGGATAGAGGA
This sequence comes from Goniobranchus kuniei, assembly GCA_025770095.1. Lineage (NCBI taxonomy): Eukaryota > Metazoa > Mollusca > Gastropoda > Nudibranchia > Chromodorididae > Goniobranchus > Goniobranchus kuniei. The sequence goes on from JAOYNN010571864.1 coordinate 10,843, forward strand.
AGGTGAAAAAAACCCACCAAATATTTCTTAAGCCTGGTGAAGATAAGAGCAATTTATAACACAATGTATAGATTGAATAAAGGTGATGACACTTTCACTAAAGACAAAATTGAGGTACTCCATGAAATAGCTACTTTTTACGAAGATCACTAAAAAGAAGTTAGAAGCGATGAGGTAATTTTAGAACAGTTCAATCGTTTTACAGAAGGTTTAGAAACACCAAAACTAGACAAATTGAGCAATGAATTATGCGACCTGGCTAAAGAAGAACGTGAAGCGACTGAGATCTTAGCAACATAAAAAAAAATTATCATCCTCTGGATCAGACGGAATTCCCACAGAATTCTAGAATTTTTTGGAGAAAAATTAAGACAACCTCTTTAAGAATCCTTCAATTTTAGTTTAAAGTGGGTCAACTTTGCCCTTCACAAAGATTGGGAATAGTTACCAGTCTGCATACAGGAAAAGACACGGCGTGCGAAGATTTGGGAAACTGGAGGCCCATCTCCTTAATGAATGCCGACTACAAAATTCTCGCTCAAATTCTTTCTCTTAGATTTTACAGAAAGTTTTAGCGGAGCTTATTGGCCAAAACCAGGCTGGCTTCATGAAAAGTAGATCCACCAGTGCTATCTTGAGAGATATTGACGATATCATTGAGTATGGGAGAATCAGCAACTCCCAGAGGATTTTGCTTCCAGTGGACTATAAAAAGATTTTTGACTCCTTGTCAGTCACGTGCATTAACAAAGCATTTGAGCAATTTGGATTCGGAGAGAATTTTAGGCTATGGATTAACCTACTCATGAGCACTCGCACGTTAGCGATGAAAATGGAGGTATAATGTCAAGGGATATTGAAATGCAAAGAGATGTTCGGTAAGGATGACCAATTTCTCCCCTAATATTTATCACAGCAGTAGAAATTATGGCATGTAGTATCAGAAACGATAGTCAGATTAAAGGAATTAAGGTACATGAAGGAAATTGAGTACAAAAATCCGGAAATATGCAGATGATACTACACTCTTCGCTGCAGATCATAATGATCTGAAAAACATCCTAATCAAAATTCACCAATTTGGAGAGTTTTCGGGTTTAGAACTCAACGGAAAATATCTCAAGCAATGATGTTCAACAATGACGGATACAATCTTGCACATAACCAACACTTCCACTTTATAAGGTGATACAATTTGTTAACAAGGCAAAAATTTTATGGATATATTTCAGAAATGACCAGTCAAGTGGAGAAGTAAGCAAACACTGGGAAGGGAAAATGAACTCAATTGAAAAGTACTGAAGTTGTGGACTTAAAGAAATTTATCAATAATCGGCAAAATACAAATACTTTAAACTTTTTGCATTAGCCAATTGGTGCATACAATTCAGAGCATCAATATACCTTCAAAAGTGCTCCGAAGAATCAATTCAATTCTTTTTAAATTCATATGGAAAAACAAATTCTCCCATAAAAGAGCATTGAAAAAATTAAACGTACAGTTATGAGCACCTCGATAGACCTACGAGGTCTTCAAATGGTTGACATGGTTGAATTCAAGAGGCAAACTTATTAGCTTGGGCAGAAAAATACTTAATTAAAAAAAACAGGAAGGAAGGTTCCTCATTCCAGATATATTTTTTTCAAAAGGCGGACGGTGTAGCCGCTTTTCATAGCAATATTTCTTTTAAGGAATTTAAAGGATTAGCTCAAATCCGGAGTGCTTTCTGGAAATCGGTACTGGAGACATGTTACAATATAAACAGACAAGAAACGAAGAAGATAACCGAATATATAGTCAACCTTTAATCAACAATAATAACATAACAATCAGTGGATATGTTCTTAAGATCAATGCACTAATTGACTGGCGTCTACTATATGTTAGAGACGTCTACTTTCAAGGAAGAATTATTTCTTTTGAAGACTTTACAAGGCAAACCGGCAGGTGTGCTAAAGCCTTCTTGGATTACATGACTTTGTACAAAGCCATACCAAGAAGGTTGCTGACATAGAAAGAGCTGACAAAAGGTCACAACGACGCGTTTTCATTCTTGGGTAAAACATTAGGGAAAATAGGCAGAAAAGGTTTGAAGGATATCATAGCTCACACAAGTAAATCAAATGCAGACATATTTTGGGAAAGAAAAGTTTACGTTGCCATAGCCGCAGAGCACTGCTTTCAGTATACGCAAGAAACAAGACTAAGATTGCTGCAATGGAAGATTATCCATAACATCTATCCAACTAACATTCTACTGCATAAGATGACAGTAACAGACTCCACTCCTGTTCACAAATTGTCGGGTGACTGACTTTACGAACACTTTTTCTTTCATTGTGACTCTATCAAGGAGGTATGGGAAGAAATAGAAGGTAGAATGCAGACTTATACAAGAAGGTACATAAAACTGGGGGTTAATTGGGTTATGTTAGGACTACTACTACTACTACTACTACTACTACTACTACTACTACTACTACTACTACTACTACTACTACTACTACTA
>JAOYNN010571975.1:0-13352 GCA_025770095.1 Goniobranchus kuniei
AGTAGTACTAGTAGTAGTAGTAGTAGTAGTAGTAGTAGTAGTAGTAGTAGTAGTAGTAGTAGTAGTAGTAGTAGTAACCTTGGGAAGGTGAGAGGAAGAAGAACGAGGAAGAGTTGGAGGAGCATCGGGAGGAGGAGGAGGAGGAGCAGGAGGATAGATGAGGGGGAGGAGGGGAGCAGTATAGAAGAAGAAGAATAAGAACAACAAGAACAAGAACTCGAAGATGATGATGATGGTGATGATGACGATGATGTTGATGAAAAAGAAGAAAGAGGAAGAGGGGAGTGGGAGGAGAAAGAGAATGAGAAGATAATGAAGAGGAGGAGGAGAAGGAGGATAGAAGAAAAACAGAAGAAAAAGCCTATGAGATTTTCTTGGCAAATGAGAGCGCAAACAGCAACCATTCGTCCTGACTTAGATCAGAGGCATGAAATATGAAAGGTACATGTAACTCCCAGCCATGAAAATTTGAATCGCTACCCATCCCACCCCAAACCACACACACACACAAACACACACACACAGACACAAACATACACAACCCACCGCCACATTAAGTAAACAGACAAAATCCTGATTCAAGGGAGCTAACTTATTTAATATTGCAACGATGGCTTTTCTCCCTGTAAAGAAGAATGCCTAGAAATTTAAATGAGGTGAAATAAATTATGACCATTTGACAAAACAAAAACCACAAAAGAACAAATCATTAAAACAACAATAACAAAACAAAACAAAACCAAAAAATAAAAAGAAAGAAAGGAAAATAGTCTCACCAAGGTGCATATATTTTCTCCTCTCTTTTGGCACATCCTGTTGCAGTTGAAGGATGAGGTAATCTTTTGATCCGTTCGTTATCAAGCCGTCATCCTTCTATGTGAAGTGGGATGTAAATGGGATGGGTCCTGATATAACCATATGCTCAGTTCTCGAGTAGGTTGAAAGGGGCCCGGTGTCTCCTGCGCGGCCATATTTCGGAGCACCAAAAGGTTAAAACCAAACCAAACCTTTGAAGGATGATGGCTTAATCACAACTGGATCATCACCTTACGAGCTAGTTGTGATCAAGCTGTCATCCTTCTACAGAAAGAGGGATGTACACGGGATGAGTCCTGATATAACAGATGCTCAGTTCTCGAGTAGGTTGAAAGGGACCTGGTGTCTCCTGCATGGCTGTATTCCAGAGCACCAAACCCTGAAAACCAAACCCAAAAGCAGTTGCCATTGTTGATCTATTGTCATTGTGTCATCTTTATCTATTGATCAGGTTGTGATCAAGCCAACATCTTTCTACATGAAGAAATATGTAAACAGGGGGTCTGGATATAACAATTTGCTCATACGCTGCTCAGTTGTCGAGCAGGTTGAAAGTGGCCTAGTGCTCCAGCATGACCCCATCATGTAGCACCAAACATTTTTTCAAAACAGAAATCTTGTCATATTATTGACATGTCCATCTAGATTTATATTTTAATGTATCTTACTTACTGAAGATTTTTTTCTGATTTTTAAATTTGTTTTTTTATTTTCATTTGCCATTTATGAGGTTGAACCGTGTTTATTTTTTTGTATTTCCTTTTACTGAGTATGTTTTACTATGTCTAATGCCCTTCAAACTTCTTTTCTCATTAACGGTTTCAAGTGAGCTTTATTAGTCATATTATATCAAACCAAAATGGAGGTCAGCAACAATTGACCACAAGGAGGCTAAGCAAAGTTCTGTAGAATCATAAAGTTGAAAAGTGGAGTCATAAGTCTTTTACGTTTGAGGAGGGCGATTTTAAACTTGAGGAAGGGGTACTCGAGGAGGTGATTTCTAATGGGATAAATGCTGTATCCCACACATGATTCCTTTTCCAATACCTTTGACTGCTTTCTTAGTACGTGTAATATGTTTGTTGATATTTTACACCCCTCCTAGCACTATGGAGGTGAAGGGGAGAAAATGGACTCATGATTGATTTCTGGGCAAATTAAAGGGCTGGAACTGGATCCTTTTGTTTTTATCTTGACTTACTTCAGATGACATATGAGCTACTGCCTAATAATACAAATTGTATTGCATCAGCATGATGAGAAATTAATCTTAATATAATTTCCAAACAGAATTCATATTTACTGTTTTACTTGAAATAGGAACTCATCAGTACTGGGGCTCACAGATGTCCCGGCTACCCAGAGTTACTATTCCTTAAAAGACTGATTTGTTTTGTTTTTGTTTTTTGTAACATATCATTCATAACCACTTCAGTAGTTTACAGAACAAGACAAATGTATTACACACAACATAGACTTAGAGGACATAATTCAATTGAAATAAAAAATATATTCTATAAGGACTGCATAAGACAGTTATAAATAGCATTTATTTTATGTTCTGTTATAAAAACAATAGAAGTTTGTCTTCCCAGGAAAGCCATCGAAATATACATGAAGAGTATTCTAATAAATTACATCATTCATACTTTTAATTGCATTGTTCACAAAAAAGTATTACAAAAATAAAGATGCTATTATATCAAAACAATCATGACAGAAATCCCTGCTTCCTCCTTTGAACCTGCATAAAGATAGTAAACAAAATATGAGTGTTACTTATGAACAGCAGTTTAACCAGTGCTTGTACTAAAAGTAATTTCAATGGATGGAAAGCAAATATAGAAACTGACAAAATGTAAAAACTGTACAACATAAAGTGTAATGTCAAAGACATATAAAAAGATGTGGGTTTTTTCCCTTAATGAGACATAAATTCCACTGGAGACATCCCTTAAAAGACCCTAAGAACAAAATTATTTTTTAAAGGGCTACTACAACCAATATCATTACTTCCCCTGAAATACACTTCAAACGCTGGGCAAACATTTTATTGGACTTTCCATTCCATAGATTTCATATGAAAATGAGGTCAGAGAAGGGCAATTTTTATCCCCAATAACAAAAGTATTGAATAATACTTGCAGACATAAGCTGAAAAAGTTAACACACTATTCAAAGCGGCATCATTGTATTTATAGAAAGCACAATTAAAACAAAGACTTTACAATTAATACTTCTTAATCAATACTGTAATGGAGAGACAACTAGGTCCTTACGACAAATGTGTTGTCTTGGTACCTTCATGAAAAAAAAAATACTTGAGGGACAGTCAAATATAAACAAGTTCATTACGAAAAATTATACCTCTGTAACTGCCTGTGTCAATCAAATTAACTAGCTGTTTAAAATTGGATCAGTCATGACATATTTAAAAAGACAACAAAAAAATGGATTGCATCAATACTGAGCCATGCATTCTCAGACTATGAAAGAGGAATGTTAATATATGCGCTAATTCACATTACTCACAAGTGACTCCACAATTTGATAATTTCTAACTCAATTGTGAATTCTACATAATTAAGGAAAAAGGTCTTTGCTAAGTTTCCTTTTTTAATGGTTCTGGACTCTGCAATCTATAAGGAACTGATACTTGTAGCATAAGATTGCATCATTTTCTAAAAACCATGCACTTTTTATCAACTTTTTGGATTTGTATTCTTTTGTCAAATCAGATTTCCTAACTCTTTTGAACACTTCGTTCTGTTACTTGATACTTTTTTGAAAAATCACAACTCAAAGATAAATGAGATTTTCATATGTTTCAAATACAGCAGTTTCATGTCTTTCAAATAAAGTTAGCGAGCAGTAATGGAATTCCTGCGTGAAGCATTACGAGACCTTTTAACAGTCCCATCTAAGGTTGCTCTACTAGCCCTTCTGTCTTTTGTGGGGGCAGTTCCTCCTGATTCAGGCATTGGTGTTCCAGCCAAGCTGTCTTCAATTTCCTGTGTGTGAAGAGATTATATGCCATGGATAAGTCATCATTTTTCATAACAAGCAATAAAGAACATTTTATCATACAATTAATGAGTTTCTCATGATTACAAAGTATAGAAAGGGATTTTGTCACCTTGATGTGATCAAATTATGTCCTTGACCTTTAAACATAAATACTCGTACTAAATCATTTCACTGACTGAGTGGTTGTACTTCAAATAGCAGTTGATTTTTGCCTCATTATCTTTATCATAAATTTATCAATCTTTATACATTCAACACAAAATGTGAGAGAATTTGCTTTCATAAAGATTTTTCACATAAGTAGACTTTATCTAACAATAACAAATTAAAATATAAGATTTATATTTGTAGTCCTCAGGTGCTGATTATGTAATAACTACTAATGATTAATACATCATCTCCAGTAAAGCATGTTTCACAATTATTTTTATTGATCACAAAGGATAATTTTCTTTTAATTTTCCCAAAACAATAGGCTAATTAGTTTATATAAGTATATGAGATATTCTTTTTTTTTTTTTTAAAAGCTTTACATTTAAGTTAAATCAAATGAGTTAGAAATAAATTATACTTCTGCATGATTTGCCTGTTATGTTATGGTTGTATTCACAATTTCAATATATTGGTACCTTGAAGGTCGCTAAATCAGTAAAGGTTAAACAATGTTAAGTAAATGAAAAACCTGAAAATGCTGAGAGCGATATATGGGATTTTTTCCATAAAGAGCCCCTCTTTGACAGGCACACAGTTTAAGGAGCATATATTTGCTTTTCCCAACAATGTTATACAGTGGGACCTCTGTTATTGGTACCCCAAGGGATTGGGAAACTCAGGGAAGTAAGGACAAATTTCCAGGGAATTGAATTTTTTCTACATAATTTATATCCTTCATTGGGACAAGGTCCCTAGCAAATCGGGTCCCTTGCAATATATGAGTGATGGTCAGCTTGTTTCATGAAGCGATGGGACAAACCAAAGAAAATGAGTTCCACAAAGACCTCATCAAGTGGATAATAAAGTTGAGTAATGAAGTCTATCACTTCCTGATGTCTCCAATTGACATGTTGTTTCAACCAGTCCTTGACTTGCATTTTTATGCCCAACACTCCCGAGGTTGTAAAGCCAGCCAGGAGCTCATGGTCAATGGCCAAAATGAATGTTAGGGGCTGAGCTACAGAGTTATTCAACCTCAACAGACCAATTCTATTAAAGACATGTATTCATTGGCTCACATACACTAATGACACTTCAATCGGTCTGAGCTTCCCATTACAAAGCGATGAATCAACTGGACCTTTACGCAAATGAAGTAGATTCAAATGGCTGTTATCGCCTCATCCTTATTTACAGACAACCTTCTTGATGCTGTGCAGATTGCTCAAGGCATGGTTTGTAGAGAGACCCAGCAAAGCAATTAAAAATCAATGATTTCTTCACATGCTAAATCACTAAAGTGCCAAGAAGACACAACAAAAACAGTCCTTTTCAAGACTCCCCTTCAAATGGAAGTGAACTAGCACAACGGCTTAAAGTAATCTTCAGAATGGATGAAAACCAAAATCCCAATCTCCCCAGGAAATCAGGAAAGATTTGGAAGGATTTTTCAATCTCTCAGGGGTTCCCATTAACAGAGGCCCGACTGCATTCACACTTCTTCCATGAATATTTGTAACTTTTATGCAAGCACAACATACAAAAAGGATACAATGCTCCTCAGTTAATAACATCCGCCTCCCTCTGTCACCCATCTTTTTTCAAGTAAAATGTTTTCCCTTTAAAGCTTGACCCTTTACCACCCTCAATAGTCTCGCCAATATCCGGTATTAATTCTGTAAATAATCTTATCTCATCATTACAAACACGAAAAATTTCAAAAGCTTGCAGTTCCCATCAAAGATACATGCAAATGATAAATGTTACCAATGGATTACAATAATTGATCTACAGATATTCATGCAATTATCAGTGTGAAACATCTTTCCATCATAAATGTAGCCAGCTTAATGAAATAAATAGTCTGCAGATAATTATGAAATAGTGTGAAACATCTTTCCATGGTAAATTCAATGGCCTGAATATAATAAAGTCTGCAGGCAATCACGAAATATTGTGAAATATCTTTCCCTGATAAATGTAGCATCTGAACACAATAAATAGTTCTCAGACAATCTTGAAATAGTGTGAAACGTCTTTCTATTCCATTGTAAACTATGCTATAGTAAATGTTACCCCCTGATCATAAAATAATGTGAAACTTCTTCCCACGGCAAATGTACAAGTAGGTATAATTTGAATACAATAAATAGTCTTCAGACGATCTTGAAATAGTGTGAACTGTCTTCCATGGTAAATATTAAAAGTAAAGTAAAGATGGCATTTATGTAGCACACATTCCACAGCGAAGCCATGCTCATGGCGCTTTACAATAACACTTTACTCCCCTGACCAACAGCAACACAGAACATTTGGAAAAAAGATTTGCAGCCTGATAGGCGCGAATACATTTTTTCAGACAGAAACAGCGCTGTCTGAACGGCCAGGTACTCATTCACATGAGTCGAGTGTCATGCCATATGATTACAACAAACAATCTGCAGACTATAATGAAATAGTGCAAACTTCTTCCCATGGGAAATGTAGCCACCTGAATACAATAAATAGTCTTTGAGACAATCATGACATAATCATTGTTTGACTGAAGGATTGCCAAATGAAATGGGATGACTATCTTGTACCCTCTCAAACAAAGGCAGTAAGAGAAGACAACAGGTAGGCAACTAGAGTATGACAAATCCCTACCTTCTGAATTCTAATGGCATGATGCAATATCGCTTTTCCACCAAATGTGTGTCATGGTCATTTAATTGCTACAGTCTTGTTGACTCATAGAGTAATATGCGGGTCGGATGTATTAAAACTTCTTACAATCACATTAGGTATGCATCCAACAAGAATCAAATATTCATTGAACATTGGGATGGATTTACTACGGTGTATGAGTAAAAACATACACTACTTAAAACCTGATTAAAGTTTAAAGCAATTCATTCACGGTCTTTCCCCTTAGGTTTTAAAATCTACATATTTTATTCATCAATAACCCTTTCTTTCTATTTCAATGTCCTGACATGACCTGCATCTTGATATTAATTTCAGACTTACATTTCCCTTTCTACCTTTATAACTTGTCCATGGATGGGAGAATATTAACCAGATAAAGCAAGCTACATTGCATGCCTATGTGCAATAATGTAGCTGAGGTAATTTCCAGATCAAAAGAAAGAAGAAGAAGAGAGTAGTGTATTAATGCATGTCAAGGGATTTTGTTATTATGTTTTAAAATCATTGTTTAAATAAAAATGAATCATTATTGCAATAAAACAAATAGATCTTATTGAAATAAATAGGGGGAGGGGAGAAGTTTTCCAAATTGACAACAGTTAGTCAATTAAAAAGGCAGTGTAAAACTTAAAGTAAACTATTTTTTTTCAAATTGACAAACCAAACAGGGATTGACTTCACTACTTACAGTGGCACTTTCCTGATTGATTCAAGTAAAGAGCACAAGAAGAAATAGAAAACATAATGTTTTACAGTTTTTTATTTTGTACATTAATTGCTCAAAATAAAGAGTAACATTTGCAAAGGCTTCATTTAAATGGTATGTACTGAACACAAATGTTTTTTTCTTATAATTTAAGGACTGCTGTATTAAATCAAACTACCAGTATTGAATATAAGATGTCATTTATTCACATTATTGTAATGAAAGAAAGCAAAAAGTAGTTGTAGAATGTATTCTGTATGGGTCAAAGTGAAAAAGATATTTTGAAATTTGTTCATCAGTCTTTCTGAGTTGCTTTCAACAAACTTTTGTTTTAATCTTTTGCATTAGTAAAGATTATCGAGATTCATTTCAAGAATTCAAAATATGGCATATACACAATGTAGCTTTAATATCAGTTCAGAGAAAGTGAAATTAACATGTTCATAAGGAATCAATTTAAATCTAATATACTGGATACTACAGAGAAACTTTGTATAAAGGACTTTATCTTTACCCGTTTAATTAATTTTTAAGAAATGTAAGATGCTTTCTCCAATTCATGACAGTTTTCATTTTGATGAAATGAAAAATCAAGGATGATTATGTAAATTCTTATTTCTTTGACATTTGAAGCCAAATGCTTTTCACCATAAACATTCATGGCTTTTCGCAGTCAGCAGGTTGTAGAAAAATTTCACACTGATGTTTCTTATTTCCTAGTGAGAATTATATAAAACAGGTACTTCTCTCTCTTTTCAAGAAAAGAAATATGACATGAGAGGTAAGAAATGAAGGACAATTTCCATATTCTTATTAACCGGTAGATGAATACCTATGTATGTAGCTTTATAATAATGTTTTTATTCTGTTAATCTTCAACTCAAATATACGAAAGTGAAAGCATGCAACAGAATACTTGGAGAATAGAGACAAAAACTGTCTTACACATGAATGTTATGATTTTCCATAGAAAATTTAAGACGGGCAACAGTCACAATAATATTGATATACTCAGTTTTCTACAGTGAGCTCATCTCTTTCAAAAGAAAACAGTAAGGAAAGAAATATCTTTCAAACAGATAGAAACATTTTTTAAGGCATACAAATTCTTGAATTATTCATCTGAAAGTTTCATGTAAATGATTGGGTAAGCTGATACTGTAGATAAGAGGAATCCATCATCAAGCAAGGAGACTGATTGAAAAACCTAAATCCATATAAGGTGTTGACAGTATAAATAAACTGAATGATGTAGTTTTCATTCATAGAGGGAAATGATGTATAGGAAAATTGATTGCACCAGTTTTAGCCAGGGCTATTGGAATGTCCACAATGACAGTGGTGATGACAGTAGCACAACTCAGAGCTGACTTGCAATTGAAATTTGATGCATTATGCAATGTCTTATGGCATTATTGATGGTGAAGGGAACAGATCGAAGAAGTCTTTTGTTTGAGAGGAAATAATGGTATAAATGGAACTAATTTGTGTGCTTCTATTCCATGAAAGTACTGATGTAATGGTATATAATTCACACGAATGTGAAATATTCCAACAGACTGTCTGTCTAAGAGCTTGAATTTGTTATCACCTGCAGCCCACTCTCTTATGCAGAGACCATAGTATAATATGTACTAATGAGGATGGCGGTTCAGTGTCACGAGAGATGGAGAGGACAAAATTGGAATTTGAGACCAACATGTCTAGTGAGAGATTCATTATGCAAAACGTTGCAAGTAAGACTTGAGACAAAGTTTAAAAAATGAGTCATAGTGCTTTGAAGACAAAAATGAACCAGAGACACAGGGAATGATAAAAACTAATAAGGCTTTTAACTGTCCAAGGAAAGAATTTAAATATCTTTTAAAATTCCTAGGCTTCCTCTATCAGTCCCCTTGTAATAATCCATTTGCAAAAGACACTCTGCTGTTTGAATTCACCTCTCAGCTTTGATATACAAAAAAGCAAATGAAGAGTAGTGTTTATTATATTAAGACTGTTGAAGCTCCAATATTATATGAGAAGGCTGAATTTTCACAAAAATTAAAGGACGCCTCTTTGATACAAATGAAGAGTACAGCAAAATTTGCTTGCTCTTGGTTTTTTAAAGTCTTTCTTTCCTTATCATTTTAAGAAGGAAATTGCACAGTGTTACTGACTCTATACTGGACAGGAATATACTTACTATTGATCTTTCCTGTTAGAAGCCAAGCGAAACAACACAAAATTTAAATATTACAAAACAAACTTTCAAGAATCTTGTCTAAATAAATTACTAGAAGCAATGGTTAGCAAGCATATCATAATAGGCCGATTTCTTATAAATTCAATGCTGTTTAGGAATTATACCAAACTTCTCTGCTGACTTGAAATGTAACAAAAAGATGCTCAATGTTTTCCTTATTTATTCATATATGGCTTATGCGCATTTAAGATCAGAAAAAAAACCACACCTTATCTGATTTAATCCTTAATCTCCAATGAGAAGAATTCAGTAACTGACACAATTGAGTGGAATGTTTTGGGTCTAGTTAACAATTACTATTTGTATAAGAGATATCTTTGGATGGTTCTTTTTCTAATTTTTTTCCCTTGAAAGTCTGTCTTTCTGTGTTTATGCAGCATGCTAGTGGTATCTTCATCTTTTTCACTGTCTGTTTCTGCTCTAAGTCTCTGCTAGTCTTTCTCAGTAACCAGTATAGGCCTATTATATTTATGTGGTATCCATGTAGCTTCCCTTTCACACAACTGTCCACATTTTTGTAATATAATTGGATTTTCCAGCCATGTGGATATTTATTTTTCAACTCAAGGTCTGAAACCTAAAAACAATGTTTCAATGAATAAAAAGATGAATGAAGTTTCAAAGCGAAATAAAAAGGATGAACGCCTGCAATCTTTCAAATCAAACACCCACTTTCTGAATAATAAACCAAATCAATCTGTTAGACAAAGTTTTAATTTAGTACCATTAATTAAAGATCACGAGTTACAGCACAAGATGGAGATAAAAAAAACCCAATCATAACCATTCCCCTTTATTAGAAGAAAACGTAACAAATTCATTTGCCTTCGTCTAATTTAGACATACGAGGGGTATAATTTTTTGTAATAAATTGAATTCAAGCAAAAAACATCACTGCATTCGTTTGTAGCCTCAAATATAGATATTATTTTATTAGACAACAAATATGGAGCTGCACCATATGGGACAAGCATGAGTGAGCATGGTCTAAAATGTCCTTACGCAGGAATAATTCAAAACTTAAAACATTTCTCCATCACCACTGCCCACCAGAGAGTCTACAAAACTTCTAGTGGATGTTGCAGATGCTGGTGGTGAATAAGTCTGAAAACATTCAACAATTCCATTATTCCATGTCAGTTACATTAATAAACCAACACTAGATGTATTTTGAACCTGAAAATCCCTTTGAATTTTAAACTACAATGCATGCAAGAGCAAAATCTCTAGAGTCAGACAAAATGAGTGATTGAAAGAGTTGAAGCTGAAAAATAAATGACTGTCATGAACAAAAAAATTTGCATGCATTTGATTTTTCATCTTCAATCAGTCACATCAAAAAGAGAAGTTAGTTGCAGAGAATCCCATTCTGCCTCTCAACCCTGTAATTAATGACTTTTCCTCCATGAGGAAGTCAAACTCAACTGGTTAGAAGGATAAAACCAACACAAGTGGGCGCTGGGATTGTTATGTCATACACAAAACCATTCTTATTCCCATAAGATTTTGTTATATAACAAAAGGGTACTTTTGGGATATCCCCTCTACTCCACTCCTCCAAAAAAGGAAATAAATGAATAATAGACAGTTGTAAGAGAATTATTATATAAAAAGGTTGTTCTGTTAATTTTAGGGACTTTTTGTTTTGTTTCTCTTTTTTGTGTTAGGTTTACTGAAATACAACATGTGCTCACTGGTGAAGATGGAGGTGAGGGACTGTAGATCTGAAAGAGTATGAATCTATGATGCTTATTCATTCTCAAGATAAGCAGCAAGAGAAATCTTTATTCAAAACCATTTTTTAATGACTCTCAAAAGATAAAAACTAATCTGTGAGTGCCTTCTCATTATATTCATTAAAATCTATTTATATCAGTTTTTCATTTCATTGAAGATACAGATCTCGCATTTTTCTTTGAAACAACAATGTCATTGTAGTCTTTGCTTCCATCATTTTCATAAATCCAATTTTTCACAAAGATTTCCTTTTGCGAAAACAGCCATAATAATTAACAAAAATCAACAATTGCATTATGGCAATGGCCCCTTGTAAATATTAGAGCATTCAAGACTGTCAGAAAGATCAGAGATTAAATTAATACGTCTTCTACTTTTAAGAGCATTTCTATAATCATGACTAGTATAAGATAAATTGATACAATGTATTATAACCTAACTCAAAGTCTCTTACTGCATTTTGAAAACCAAGTTTCTCCTTGTAATAATATGAAACCAAATTCATCAACATTTTCTGACATATACCTTCCTAAATAGAAAGAATACAAATCAACTGAACATAAGCACATCTGATTCTAAAAAACAAAAGCTTTCAGTTCCAATATAAAGAGGAAGAGACAAATAAATTTAAAACAACAGTTAAGTTCTTATTGTCAGTATTTACTATGAAAATCTACTAAAAAGCTACCAAAATTTATGTTTAGAAGTCATCAATGAATCTGACTCTAATTAACAATCACTGGATAAAATCTGACATAAACTCAAAATCTAAAAAACAACAGACTAATAGTTAGGTTACACAAAGTGCAAAAGATTATAAAAGGCACTTCAAAACTACAATGAAAGCACTGAATGATTCATCTTCAATAAGAGTAGCTGTAAATTGTTGTGCCTGAAATTTACTGAAAGGATTCACATCAAACAATCATTACTGGTATTGTGCTGACTTTCATCAAAATGAGACTCATTTCACAACATTGCATTGAAACTGGATGTATGCTTTAAGCAGAGAAATAAATACCTTGAAACGAACTCCTTCTGATAAAGAGATAGTGAATGAAGGGACTGCTCCTTCTGGTATGGAAGGCAGGATAAAATTTGAAGAGGGAACCTGATAATTCTCAATGTTCTCCAGCCGCTTTTTCAGCATTTTATCGTACTTTGTTTCTGAAAGTAGAGTATATTGAAACTGGCACTTATTGCAAGGCTAACTCAACGTTATCTACCTTCATGACTTAAATTGTAAAAGTAAGGTTTGAGGCTCCCAAAAATACTACAGCAATGACTAACATATAGTTTAAAGTATTTTCAAGGCCTTTGAGACCCATTGAGCAGATGATTATTTCTAGTTTCTTTGACATCAAAATGAATGAGTGATTTATTTATCATCACGTCAGATATCAGAAAAACTGCCACAGCAACGAGATCCATCGATCACAGAGGCAAATAGCATGAATCATGATAACGATGATTCTAAATGACTACTCGCTTCAAGAGATCATTAAATTGCTTGCTTAATGTTGAAGAATTTGTCAAACACATAAGAGCTATAGTTTGTAGGTGCTGAAGCTGACTATTCATACAAATATTCCCCTAAATTAATTTTTCTACATACGTGGCTTTTTCTTTGGATCCTCTGGTGTTGATGTTGTGGCTCGCTTGTAGCCAGCCCAATAGAAAAGCAGCTCCTTAAAGACATGGAACTGGCTATCATCAAACAGAGATGGAATGACTTCTTTACCACTCAAATAACGCTGAGCAGCTTTCAGAGTCCTTTGATGCATGTCTGCAGGAATGTCAATCTGAAAAAATAAAAAACGTAACACTGATAGATTTGAGGATTTCCATTACAGCAATCGTACTCATGCTGTACCATTTCTTAATTTTATTCTTAAGTGACAGATTAATTATATATATGTATATGGCAGGCTGATCATAGACCAAAGTGAGCCAATCGTGATGCTGAGGCCTTCTTCTACC
>JAOYNN010572086.1:0-13351 GCA_025770095.1 Goniobranchus kuniei
GGTGAACAGAGGGCCCCGAAAAAAAAACACTGCCAGGCTGGGGGTCAAACTCGGGCCACCTCACATGGCAGTCAGCCACTCTAACAACTGAGCTACCGGGCCACCTGGTAAGTGTACATAATATGAGACAAAACCTTTACCAGATGTTTCCTTTTCATAAATGTGTTCATCGCCAGTGCAAAAAGCATACAAAATGTAAATTTTACTATGCTATTAATAAAGGAACCTTTTCATCACATGAATCTATTTACCTTAATGCTTTTCATTTTTGAACTTTGGAGGCTAAGAAGAGTCCTATAAAACTCCTGGAATGTAGGCCTATGACAGCATGCCCTTTTTATATAGCACAAAGAAGCAAAATAAATAATTCTGTTTCTGTCTTAAGAAAAAAAATTATTCTTCAGTCATAGCCATGTTAAATCAGCCTTCTCAACTTTAAGGACAGACTATAGTCACCTAAAGCACCATCATGACCTGACCATCTGATTCACCCAAATAGGAGTACCCAACACAACATGTAATCCACAACACAAACAAAACTGGTATACGTGTACATGTTAATATAAGTACAAATACAAAACATAACAAATCAACTTCTCTCCAATTGAACAAAGCTTAAAAATTATTTCCCTTCTTTGTATCGTTTTTTAATTCTTTTTATTTTTCACATCCATTGTGCATAATTGCTTCATATCCCACACATTACAATTTATCAAGTAAATGTATTCCAATGAGCAACAAGCCTGCATTGTCACATAAACAACTGGATTTTGTTTTGTTCTTACGATACAGAGAGACAAGCAAAGCTTTTGCTACCCACATACAAACGTACATGTACATACTGTGACATTTTCAACTTCAATTTTTAAATTACAAAGCAACTTGAACAACATTTGCCAAAAGACTACTAACTACTATTACTAGTACTAACTTAAGACAGTTACTTATCCTTAAGAACCAATTTTGGCATTTAGGTGAACCATGCTAAATTTTACAGTGGGGGAAAAAAGAGCATTAGTATTCATACATTCCTCTGCCTTTTTTTTTTAAAGAAAATTACAAAATAAAAAAAACAACAGATATGTTCTGGATGCTTTTATAACATTTAAATAAATTCTTTGCTCTAAGATCATCACCTTTACATGGCAGCATGTAACCTCTAACTCCTCTGGGTCAGGACAATGTAGAGGAGGAAGTCATGAATGCAGGTTTACCAGTCTCCTGTTTGAGATTTGCTCGTGGCCTGGTGCACATCACTTATCAGCAGAATTTGCTTCAAGTCATAGAAAAAATGTACGCAAGCCAACCTGATATAATCATTTTTATAAGGTTAAATAAGTAAGAAAGCCTTTCTGAGCATTCCTCATGCCCCTACTTTAGATCATACTTTATTCCTCATAAAAGCTTTGATGAGGAATGGAGATGGTTGTTCAGACATGAGGACAATGGCAGTTTTCAGAAATCTCCCATTCAAATCCATACCAGTACCCCTAAAGATCAGCATGTCTTTACCATTAAAGTCTAAGATCTCATCTGATCATTGTATGGAAGGATAAAAATGACAAACAATATTCCTCATCAAATTGTTTAAAACCCCCATTAAAGACAACATCGGAATACTGTAATTTATGCATACCAATCTTCCATGATAAACATTGGGAAAAAAAACATTTTGAAAGAGAATGAGCTCAGAGATGTATTTACATTTTACAGTATACATGCGTGTATTTAGGGGAGGGAAGGGAGAGGGAGGGAAGGGAGAGGGAGAGAAGGTATAGGGAGAGAAGAATTGGGGACAGAGAGAGTGAGAGAGAGAGAGAAAGGGGGGGGGGTGTAAAAAGTACTGTCGAACCTACCCAATTGCGAGTGCAAAACAGTCTGTGAAGAAATGCCAGGTAGTATGCATTGGAATATTATAATGCTGCCCTAGCAACCTAAATATTACCTGCAAGACTAAAACTTCAAAAAATTATAAGACTTCAGTGGTAGATGAATTTAACTGGGAAACCAATCATTTTGCAAAAGGTTAAGAAAGAGATAAGATGACACAGTACACAGGAGGACTTCATGGATGATAGTTAAAAGGTTGTCTGTACAATTCCACACTGTCACTAGTACCGTAGTATACAGAGGACAGAAGTTAACATATCCACTTGCTTAAAATGTATTGGATTTACTTTCTGCAACATGTGTCTTGGAATGAAGAGGTAAATTTGAGTGCAAAAGACATTGGCTTGTGTATTCAATGCATAAATAAACATATATATATATATCAACATACCTTACTTAAAACACATAGATGTTCACACACACGTACACTGTTCAATAGGAACATAATATGCAAACATCAGCATGTACCAAAAGTCCATACTTATTTTTAACTTACAGCAGATCACTTTAAAGTTTTCTTGACACCAACAGAACAATCCCAATCTCCCTTGTCACACCTGCTCTCTCTCTTCATCAATAATCAATATGTCATTGGCGGAAAACCAAAAATAAAACCCAATCAAAACATGATATTAGAAGAAAATGCAATTGCCTGAAGGCCATAGACAGAAAGCCTATAAATTTCTATGAACAGGAAACCCAAAGAACATCACCACCCACCCACCCTCCCCTCCTCCCTTCCAGAAGGAACAAAAATAAAAACAAGAAAGGAGAAATCTAAGCTCAGAAAATATAAATATAATTACTATAGAACTTTGGGATAATCGTATCATTGATTGCTGCTAGGCCTTCTGTTGCTAAGGCTAAAATTTGAGCTCATGCATTATGTCACTAATATATGGTATTATAGTTCCTGATAAATGCATAAAATTGGTACAAATATCAAAAGCTACCAATCCTTTTTAAATTTAAAGAATAACATTTTTGACAGGTTCTGGCTCAAAAGTCAGATACACGCAGTCTGTGAGTGTCAAAAAAAAAACACCCCAACAAACCCAACCCTACAAGAGCAAGAGGAATTCCATAACACAAGGATCTTAACATCGTCATCATAGGGCAATCCAATATAAATAAAAGGTAACACAGTAAAAAAAATTCACAACGCACATGGATGGACACGTTAAAATGTTACATACTCACAAATCTCCTCTCTCACATCACATCCTTCCCATTCCACACCAACCCTTTCAGCATTCTATGTATACTGATAAAGACAACATGTACATGAACATGCTGATTCACCTATCTTCTAGAATTCATCACCCTACCTTCAAACATGACTCTTGTCATATACACATATTTTGTGCCCTTTTCATAAAGCATAACGTAAGAATATAACCCTGGGAGGCACGATTAATCCAGAGTTGAATTTTTCTTCTCCTTTACTTGTTTTTTTTATTTTCAATGGCAACTTTTTGAAGAAGACAGGAAGAAAAAAAGAAAGAAAAGAAAAATGCTTATGCATCACTTTTAACAAGTTTATGTTCCATAACAATTACAGAGACCAGAGAGGAACCTTGCTTGACTGGATTAACATAAAAAAAAAAAAAAAGAAAATAACCTTCAAATATGAGATTTTAAATAACAATATTTAAGCTAACAAATGAAATGAGAAATATTCTTTTAAGAATAAAAACAGATATGATGAAAAAAAGATTTAGCTCACAGAACAGAAAGGAAAAAAAAATCATGAAAAAAACGTTTTTTTTAAAAAAAGATTCCTTTACAGATGCGTTGTGGTATCAATGGAGATGAAATGGTCAAAAATAAAAATGGTCTGATGTATCACATATCACTTTCCTAATTCATTTGATAGCCACTCCAAGCCTTCATATAAGCCAACTCCCTGTGTAGCTGTCGCAGCCTGTATATACCACTGGGTAGAGAGAAAATAAAGAGAGAAACGCTATAATGTTTTGATCCAAAGTTAGAGTCGTTTTTACCAATGAACAATCAGCTCCTAGCATAACGAAGATCTTATTAAAAGTAAAGAAAACTGTATCATTTTTTGTTTTTAAAGTAGACTTTACTATACTTGGAATGTTATTGTTATTTCTTCCACAGGACAAGCAGAGGTCAAATGTTACATCCACCAATCTGATTTATTCTATTTCCACCTTGCCAGGAGGTCAGGGGTTCGATTCCCTGCCAAGTCATGCCTGAGACTTTCAACCTCAAGTGGCATCAGCCATCATCCAGAAAGTCACATATACAGGTACTTATGGGTGCCATTGCCACTTTTTGGGGAAAAGGAAGGTATGGCATGGGGTAAAGATTTGATCGATATAGCTGCTAGGAGTGATGATACACATATAAAACCATACATTAACTGAAAGCTAATCAGCCAGGGCCTATATATATAGAGATACAACACATATTTAATTCATCGGCTATTTGTGTTCAGACCCCAAAACATAATGTAATTTCCAACTGTGTCACATCACAAGTTATTGCACGACAGCAGGATCATTTAAATCAATAACTCCAATTGTTGTAGAGAACATAGTGTTTAAAAAATGATGTAATAAGGTCAACAAACAGTTGTGAATAAATCACAAATCACTAGTAAGTGCTCAGTGAAGCAGTGATGAAGAGACGAGGTGGGCTGACTGACAAAGCGTCACTTTGCCAATCGATCACGAAGCTATAAAGCACGCTATGGACCTATTAAAAGCTGCATCTTCATTGGCTATTATTATTAGATATATTTAAACATTCATTACGTCATTATACCATAAAAGCAAAATGGAAATTTCCATTTAAAAGGGTCTGATGTGCAGAATTACGGGCACTGACTCTTTCCCCACTTATGACGTAAGCCCAGAATTCCGAGCATTGGCTCTTACCGTTAGAGTAACGGAATTCCAGGCAGGGGCTTTTTGGGGGGTTAAAATTGGCAATTTCGTAACTGTCTTGCTTGGTGCCCAGTATGTTGAGAACAGTTCTAAGACTGGTTAGCCCCTGACAATATACTGTGACCAGGCGAGTCATTTGATTTGTGCTATACCTTATGGCTCATGTATGGCTCTCTCTCTCTTTATTGCATATCCATTCTGGACCTGGCCTCCCTCTCTGTCCTCCGATACAAATTCTGTTTTTCACCATTCTTCCACATTCTGTGACCATGCTGCCCATCCAATCTGTGACATCCTGTGTCCATCTTCTTCAAGGTCTTCCTCGAATTCTTTTTCCATCCACCATACCTTCTAAGAACAGCCTTGACATGATGTCATGTCTTTCGACGTGGCTGAAATAGGACAGTTTCTGTCGCTTGATGTACTCCATTAATTGTGACTCCTTTATTTTGAGGGTTTTCCTGGTGTTTTCATTGCTTTCTTTTGCTGTCCAAGGAATTCTTAACCCTAACTCTGGCACGGGCCGATTTCACTGGGCCTATTTCCCGTTGTGAAACTGCAGGGCCGATCTCACTGGACCCATTATTAGCCTGCTTCAACCGCCTTTCTAACGAAGTGCAATGCCTTCAGAAGCTGATAGTTGATTGGATTAGCCATCCTACTTGAGCCAATCACAGTTGTAGCAAATAAGCTTTGTTGTGAGTAAATTACTACTGTTTATGCTACCAATCACATCTCAGTCGAAAATCGCACACTTCCTTGTCTACCACAGCCCTACAGCTGAGATTTTTAGATCTGTCCACAAAGTGGCGAACCGCATTGCAATGGCAGTTGTAGGTCGTTATTTGAGACTTTCAAAAGAGCGTTGGACACCGCTAATCCATTAGATTCAGTTCAAGATGATGATTTTGACATAGCTATCGATCTGATGATGATAGTGGGGCTGACAGTGAGCAGAGCCAGAGGAGGAGTGGATCTACGAGATCAATTTCTCCTACTCCTAGATCTAGAACTCGGTTGACAAATGATGGTGCTGGTCCCAGTGCTGCTACTGACGATAATGAATCCCTTGTGTTTTGACTTCTTTATTTGTTTGTGAGAGTGTGTTTCTAATAGTTTTCATCTGCTTGTGATCACTTCTCATGTTTGAACTTACATACCTCTTCTCATTTGTCAACATCTGTCTCATCTTTCATTCATCACAACCCTGTAAAAGTATACATTTCCTGAATGGTGATTGAATGCTCTATCTTTTTGACATATCATTTTTCAATATTATGTGTAGGGAGAGCAAATCTGACACATCAAATGTAATGCTTACTTTTCAAAAGGTGGCCATCTTGGATTAAAGGTCACGTGACCTCCAAAAAGTAAGTCAATTTAGAATCTCACATACCTCATTGTTACGGTCATTAAATTACCTTTCAGAAAATATATTCTTTTGGAGGGTCCTTATTTGAAACGAAAACATGAATTCCAATTATAGAACAAAAATGGCTAACACAAATTCAACCCTGCCATCTGTAGAAATCAGGTGCCAGAGTTAGCGTTAAAATCTTATTATTGCATTTCATATCAAACTTGTTAATGTGTGGCAGCATATAAAAATGTCTAAATCGCACTTTTATGGAGATATCCTACGATGTTGAAAAGTGACCCACAAAACAAATCTTTCCACTGCACGTGGTTTTCTCTCCCCTTGATCCAAGGCAAACCAATTCAACAGTGACAGGTAGGCCTATCATTCTCCACAATCTACCGACAATATTCCGTCAGCCGTTTCTTCAACATTTGCTTATGTGGAAAAGGAACAAAGTAGATTTTAGCTGACAACTTGCTAACTATAAGTGCAGCAAAAAGTCGTTGAGGAAGATTATAAGAAAAGAGAATATAACTAGATCAACCTCTCACTTAAAAGGGACAGTTCAAACAGCTCTAAACACATTGACATCACTACCAACTGTAGATCTCCATTAAGGCCTAGATTCTACTGCAGAAAAATATCTAATTGGGCCAAAGAGAGAGCTCAGAAGTTGTTTTCCTTTCTCTTTAATTACAATTACTCTAGGTCTAGGTATAGATCCACCATTGCAACACCACTAGTAGCCAGTTTCAGAATCAAGCCTTCACCATTATCTGTAGATTTAAAAACATACTCATGTTCTTGACCTAAATTCTCACTTCATTCAAATTCAACCTCATAAGAAACAAAAGACAGTGCAAAAATGTGTTATCAGTACCATGTCTATAAGCTACCCATTTGCTTTTCTCATTTCTCAATGAAGAAGTTTGTTTATATGACACAATTACTCTTTGAATTGTGATAATTCATCTTATTTCCAGCAAATGTTGCATGACTGGAAATAAAATGCTTAATATTTGAAGCTACATAAGACAGGAATCCCTTCAATGTTGATGCATTCTTTAATGGATACCAGACTCAAATGGGGCAAAACATACCCCAAAAAAGTTGTTCAATAAGTAAAGATAAGGATACAGGTTGCATTTATATAGTGCTTTCCAATCTTTCTGAGAACAGGCGCAAAGTACTTTATAGTAGTTTATCCCCAGGGAATATACAGTAAGGTATTCAGCAACAACACTAGCCTATTGTTAGGTACTCATCTACCATCTGAGTCAAGACAAGCAATAGCAGTACATTTTCTTGCTTAAAGAAAAATCACACCTAGTCTCTGGCAGGAATCGACCCCAGGTCTCCATATCCCATGGCCAATGCCTTAACCATAGTGCTAGTACTTACCTTTCTGTTTCTCAAGCTTTGCAAGCCAAGAAGTTGTGTGATGTCGGCACATGACATGGCATTGGGCAAATCTTGTTTGTTAGCAAACACTAGAAGGTAGGCGCCTTGTAATTCTTCTTCATGCAACTAGAGAGCAAAGGAAATTAAATAACTGTGATGACCTCAGGATCAAAATTTACCTTGCAATTATTATAGATATTTTGACAAACCAATATTGAATGCACTAAACTATAATAGAAGTGAAGTATTATTTCTGGCAAGCCACTGTTTTGTTTGCAAGAGATACAATCCATTTGAAATTTCAGATCTTTTTTTTTTTTTTTTAATACAAGGACCATCAAAAGTTGTTTTTTTTAAAAATCAAAACCCGAAAACAACCAAAACTGCTTATTTTCTCCAGGGTTAATGTGTAAGAATGAACTATTGCTAGCACATTCCTATAACCATTAAATGAAAACTTCCAGTCTCAAGTTATAGAACCAGAGCAGTGAGATCTAATCAATTAAAACAACACATGTGAAAGCAATATTAAAGGCAGCGACTTGGGACAATGTACAGGACTGAAAAATGTTTTGAGAAATGGTCTTTGGCAGTACAAAATTTCACAACATCTTCAAAATATGAAGCTATTTAACTTTAGAAACAGAGGCCATGAATAGACTGATGGTTTTCCTTCAGCTTACCATAACTGCCACCAGTAAACAAGACACTAATTTAGAAAACTTTTATGTAGATGCAAATGATTCCAACATCTTTTCTTGTCTGTAGCAGCCATATATGATCATGGTTCTCTACCTCTCTCTCACATTTGAAACCATTATCCAAAAATACAAATTTCATTGTCACATTATCAATTGCCCATGCATTCAGGCTTTCTAGGAATATCAAACGTTGGCACTCTCGATTCCCCTCTTTACCTCTTTTATTTTCTTGGTCGTACTCTCTCTGCTTTCCTGTTACATAAACCCCATGAATTTCATCTGTCAGATCGTAATTACCTTGTTGAGTAATCCTTTTACATTTGAAAGTTTTGACATCTTTTGCTGTCTCTATGACACTTCTAACACTCTCGCTATGAATCAAAGTTCTAGGCTTCTTTCAATCGGTCTGCCACCCAGATTGAAAGAGAACAGTCATTGAAAGACAAAAAAAGATGCATCTAATCTCATTCCAAATTATGCTCACTCCAGCTCCCCAATTGCATATGGTATATAAAAATGTATTTTTTTAAACTTACCATTTTATTCAACTCCTCTTTTGCTTCATTTAATCTCTCTCTGTCATTACTGTCCAACACAAAGATCAGACCCTTGAGGAAAGAAAACGGAAAAAGAAAAAATACATAAAAATAAACGTAAGCTTCATCTATCCTTTAACTCAATTTTTTTTGCCTGGCCATCACCATAGACCTTACCATTTTAGGGCCATTTTTTAAAAATCACCGTGTCATTACTATTTAAGTTGGGGGCACAGATGGCTCAATGTTTAAGGTATCGGCTTGGGACTGGGAGGTCCTAGGTTCGATTCCCACTAGCGACTACTTGTGTTTTTCTCCCTGAGCGAGAAAATGTACCCTAATTGCTTCACTCGACTCAGGCGTTAAATGAGTACCTAGCAAAAGGCAGTATTGCTGCTCAAAATGTGCTACACTTTACTGTATACCCCCTCTGGAGGTATGCCTGCTAGGAAACACTTGTAAAGCACTTCCAACACATTGTGGATTTAATGCTAAAAGCTCACTTATTTTTTTAACTTAGAACCTTGAAATGTTTTGCGTTGTATAAATAATACACATATTATGTAATAAACCTAACAGATTTGTGTATCTTGCTTTACATCTTTCTGGTGATTAAAAAAAAATAACCCTTTTCCAACGCCAAAACATTGCGGGTAAGGCCAACCCCCTCACCCAATCTCCACTAATGAACACAAATGCACCAAACAAGCTAACAAAAATTAAGAACAAATCACAAAGAAGATCAGGGAACAGATTTAGACTGTAAGTAATACTCAGGAGATGGTTTAGGCAAGCCAGTAGTATTGTAGAGTGTGGTACTTCTTTCAGCAATCACCTGCACAGGTGCAATCTCACAGGTGGGACACCATCATGTTGACATAGTCCCTGAGGGTAGTGGTTGAAAATCTAACAACAGATATGTTGCATTATCTTCATCAATATCTTCACTACCAGAATCACTGTCAAGTCGGCCTAAATATGAGCCAGACATCGATGGAAACAATGCTTGAGGGTGAGAAGCAGTGACGACGGTGCTTAATCTAGGTCTATCTGCCTTCGGTTTACCCTTTCCATTCCCCTTATATATTTGGCTGCTTACTGTTGAGGTGGAGAAAAAACTGAAACACGGCCTGAATCATCATCAGAAATACTGCTAAATCTAGCTGAAGATGTAAATCTACACTGCGAATCATGGCTAAAAATACTAAAGATATTCTGATCTTTATTCCTAGGACGTTTGCCTGTGGAGTCACCATCTTTCATCAATAGAGGTAGTCTTGGAAAATATTCACCAAAAATCTAATCTCCACGATCGAGAGTTATAACCACTACGGAAGTAAAGAGGAAAGTAAGGGCGTCGATACACTGTTCATGCCACTGTGACACAATTTCTATCAGAAAAAATGATTAATTCCTTCATTCCAGGGTGGAACGAATCGTGGAAAGTGAGTTAACTCTTCTGAGCTACACTGGAGTGACCTTTTCGGTCATAACAGCGTTCACATCATTGGTACATATTTTGCCACATTTATTTTCGTTATCTCGTGAATTTGTTATCTCGTGAATATAAGATGTCTAACCAAGGAAAGCTGCTGCAAGTAAAGCGCTGAAACCTCCTTTCCAACTTTCATTTTCTGTGTTTATGACATTGGAATTCAATTCTATAAATTTTTATCCAAATTCTTAGAGTCTAGGACTGTGACCTGATTTTCCAGTCAGCTGATGTTGTTCACAATGTCTCAGCAACTTGGAACTTCACGTATTTTGATGGGGAAAAAGGGTTTGAATATCATCAGAAAAAGCTAGGGAAGTGTGCCTGCTTAGTGAATTAGATCTAGATGACAGTCATGACAATGCATCTGTATTTATCTGGTTCAGAAATTAGTGCTGGATCTAGTTCTACATCTAGCAGAGCTGATTCTAGTTCCGAAGATTAACCACCAATGAAGAGGGGTAAGTAGGAGGAAGAGGTAAAGGGAGAGGAAAAACCAGAAAGGGTTCATTTGTTTGTTTGGTTGGTTGGTTTTCGGCTCTTTTCAACTACAAAGGTCATCTCAGTGTCCATGGAAAAAGTAAAACAAAAGGCTTAAGCAAAAGACAGAACAGAAGTAGGAGAACAGATCTTCAGATGAGGAAAAGAAGTTGCCAAAAGGGCAAAGAGGCTGTTAAAAAAGACTTTAAAAGCAATACAAAACTACATAAGATAACTAAAAAGCTAGAGAGAGATGATTTACAGAATAAAAAAATAACATCTCTCTACAAAACTAAACTAATCAACATTGGCCATCAAGCCCAAAAACTGTGCACCTTGACAACCACCCAGGATTTTCTACCATCTTTTGTGTATAAAAGTACTTAGTCTACCTAGATAGCAAATGACCGCAATAGTGACATCATGGAATGTATAATTAACGGGGAAAAGCTGCTGAAAAGAAGACAGATGAAAGAAGAAGCTCTCCCTCTACTCTTACTCGCCTCTTACGACATGCAGTAGGCCTATTCTTTCACCTCACAGTTGAAGACCCCAAAAAACCTACACAGGGGCCAGATAAGGTGTAGGTAAGTCTAGATTTAGACCTGCACAAATAAACTTACAGATAGTTAGATCTAAATAAAATGTGCACTTTTTAAGCGCTGATGAAATCTGGCCTTTTTTCTCCTCAAGCATGTTCCATCGTTGTACTTGAAATCTATGTAAAATACAAACAAAAAATAACTGGAGGGACCTGAAATGTTTATACAATATTCTCATTTGAATATAGATTGCAATCAACCCTTTTTGCAGTAATAAATGGACAGCAAGCATTTTTACCTCTGAAAAAAAATTATACTCAGGGATTCTTTGCATATTAAAAGCTGAATTCATTGCGGAGTTGCTTTTTTTTGTAAACATTTTATGGTGTTATCTCTTATGCTTTCTGAGATATCACATGATCTGAGAAGTCATAATTGCAAATTCAGGGTAGGTAAATAAATTACAGCAATATGGAAAAACTTTTCGCCAAGATCAGTTAAAATAAGTTTGTGTTACAATAATACACAAGAAATCAAATCCTATGCAGAAAAATGTACATATAGTAATCCACAACAATAAATTAATAATAATCAATTGGATTTATAATGCACTTTCCATTTGTATACAAATCACAAGGTGCATAACATATGGAGAAACTTTATTGAAGACACACTCACATTCACTATCCATTCACCCATACAAACACATACAATATAGCCGTTAAAAAAGCTGTAATGGATAATAGACTTATAATTAGGATGACTTAAAAGCTTTAAGAAACAAATGATGTTTGAGTAAAGCTTTGAAAGTAGCGAGTCTGTTCTTCTATCGAATCTCCCTAAGGAGAATGTTCCAAATGTTGGGGCCATAAAATTCAAAACACTCTCCATATCTTTTAAGTTTCTTTCTAGGGACAAGCAAGAATGAGGGTTCCCACTCAAAAGCAGTAAAAACATTCAAGCCTGATCAAACAAATTCAAGCCTACAAAATTGTTTAAAAATTTGCAGCGTATATCAAAATTGACAACAACCGAAAAGCCTGCAACTTGGACTTATTAAAGCCACTTACTCACTCATACAGTATGAAAGCCATTCTTACAAGTCCTTTGTACTGATTTGTCACATCCCAGATCCTTCTCACTTTTTGTACCTACCTAAATTGTTTACTCAGACAATCTGCTGTTTATTAATATCAACTGATCAATATTGCAACTCTAATCAGGACTAATCTACATCTCCCAGCTAGCATGGACATACAAATTCACTCACCCATACACACATATCTCTAACACCCACATTTACTCTTCCACACACACAGAATCATCTGTAACACCCATATTCACTCACCCAGACACACACAATCTCTAACACCCACAATCAATCATCCATCTCTAACACCCACATCCACTCATCCATACAAACATAATCTCTAACACCAACATTCACTCACCCATACACACATAATCTTTCACACCCACATACACTCACCCATACACACAATCTTACATACCCACATTCACTCACCCATGCACACACAATCTCTAACATCCTCATGCTTGTCATCCATACACACGTGATCTTTGACACCCACATTCACTCATCCATTAGAACATAATCCCTAATACCCACAGTGTATTCACTCACGATCACCCTACACTTATAATCTGTAAAGGCCTCATTCACTCACCCATAAACACATAATTTCTAACATGCATATTCACTCCATACACAACACATATCTACAACCCATACACACGCATTCTCTAACACCCTTATTCACTAACCCATACACACACACTGCATAATCTCTAATACCCACAATTACTCACCCATACACACGCATTCTCTATCACCCTTATTCACTAACCCATACACACACACTACATTATCTGAAATACCCACATTCACCCATCCATATACATATAAGCTCTAATCCCCACATTCACTCACCATTACACTTATAATCTGTAAAGGCCTCATTCACTCACCCATACACACATAATCTCTAACACTCACATTCACTCCATACACAA
>JAOYNN010572197.1:0-13342 GCA_025770095.1 Goniobranchus kuniei
CAAAAATAGATGTCTTTATTGTGTGTGTGTATAACACGAGTAATGTGAATGGTAACTTATAACAAATGACCACATGACCTTTGTTCACACAATTCTCATTGATTGGTTAGAAAGGCTTACGGACCTTTACTTCATTTAGGCCTCAGCCAGTGAAAAAGATTCAGTGAAAAGTTTTATCGGGGAAGCAAGCATACAAAGGAAGGGGGGAGGTGCTTATGATGTACTTGGATCTACCTGTGCACAACATAATCATGTGTAAGCACAATTGAATTAACACCTGTGCATGCTAATTCCTTGGGCCGGTTGGCACCAGGTCGTTGAATGGGAAACTCGGATGGGTACTCTGGTCAGCAATCATATCAGCAGACAGAGCGTCACCACTAATCCTCAGGAAGGTGTTTTGTGAAAATGACATCAAAGCTGTCAGCAAGCTGTTAGAGGTACGCATGCTAATCGGTGCGCATACAGTTGTTTCCTGATATTACTCCATAAGGTGAAGTAATTTGGGAAAATGTTGACATAGATTAATCATTTGAGGCTTTGAGCAGATGAGAAGAAAGCGACTGCTTAGAGCTGACTTTTACAGAGAAAAAAAATTTGTTACACAGAAACAGCGGCCTCTAAGATGGATTGGCTTCTAATACGGCAGCCTCTAACTCTAAGGTGGAGACCATTGTATTGCTTTGAGCACAGCTCTGTAAAAAGAGTCATTTTTTTTCTTGTCTTTTGTTTTTGCTAAATTTTGCTTCCCATTGTGCAATGTCAGTCATCATAGTGTAAATTTTCTTAAGAGAAAAGATTAAATCATGCCATTGAGATGACACACCACATGGTAGCCCTGCAATTGACACATTGTGCTTCAGTGCCATATTTGGATGAAAAGATTTCAGTGCATTTGGTTGCTCCTGAATTGTTCCATGTCCTTTATATACTTTTTGTCAGAAAGTATACCAGAAAACTAAGTATGTATGTTTATTGCTATTTCTATTACCCTTTAATTGCCTTGTAATATGCTCCTTAATTCCATATTTATGTCTTTAAGTTCAAGTCTGAGTGAATATATATTTTTGTACCAAAAAAAAAGAAAAAAAGAAATAAACACATGTACGTCATAAAACTTTTTATATGTTTCTCATTATGAATTATGTAGAATGTTGATCTCTTCACATTATTTGCAACAATACTTTTGTATAAGATCGACACAAATGTAATGTATTATACGTTTGATGACAAGCACAATAAAGTATATACAGGCAATCTGAAACATATACTAATATTCTGATGAAAATCAACACATTTTCCTTCAGTTTGAACTGTATTGATATCACAGCAAGTCATTGATTATCCATAGTGATAAGAGTAAAAAACATTCACATAGAAATAAAACAAAGTTAGAGCTTTTGTACAGTGCTAGATATGCTCAGAGCATATTACAAGTGTTCTCTTTTATGCCCAGAGAAATTTCACAGGTGCACATGCTCTGGCATGCATACTGACATTATCTTCCTGTGCCTGTGGTTGGGTACTCAATAACACCTGAGTGGGGTAGGAAGTGTGTGTAAATAGCCTTTCTGGTTTCAAGCGCAGACAACCTTGCAGTTATAAGCCAAAAGCCTTGACCACATGGGCATGCTGCCACTGCAAATAGACATGTCCTTTTAGAACATCACTGCTACAAATACCAACATGAAAGAATAAGAGCAGAATCAAAATGCAAAGAAGATGATATTGGTTCAATAATAAACCATGCTCTCACCCTCATTGGGGTAATAAAGTTAACATTTATCACCACTGTGACATCTACTATTCCAATGGTTCCAAAAATTGGTGCTAAGCAGATTACACAGCAAATCTATTTTTGATGTGTCAAGGAAAACGGGGAATTTGATTGACAATTACTTTTCTTCCAGAGTGTATAGCTTTTACTTGTAATGAATTGCATTTTGAAATATACTTTAAACACTCATGATGTAACACAATCGGCTATGAATTGTATTTTGTGACAGGTTTCAACACTGAGTAACTATACCATTTAATGAATTATCAGCATTCACTCTACAGAGGTGCTTGTCATGTCTTATTACCATCACTTCCATTTTGATTTATTCTGTACACCAATTTTCAAGGTCTTTATGGCCATGTCACAATGACTTTAACTGAAAACCAACTAAACTAAAAACAAATCCTTAACTTGCATTTAAATTGTGCTCTTTGTATTTTTATTTTATGCTTTATTCCTTATCTATGACAAAATCATCAATAGTGGTAGGTCTAAATTAAGGACAATTTCAATTATTGACAAGTAAAATTTAATGATTTATGCAATATTTTTTAATAGGTCCTTGTATTATTTTCTCATCATAGATCCCATTTTGATAGTTAGACAGCAAACATTTTCCAACAACGACAAAAACATCCTGATAATCAGATTTGGCAGAGAAACTATAATTTTGTAGAAAGTGTTTGATCAACTGTGACATGAAGGATATAACAATAACAATAACAATGTACACTTATTTAGCACCGTTATCCCAATCAATTTGGGCTCAGGGTGCTTTACATCATTGATAAACCACATACATACTTCTTTATAAAAAAAACATAGTAAAATAGAATATTATATACATGAGATAGCCTTTAAAGTACATGTGCAATTAACCAAATTTTGAGGTCTATGTCGGAAAATACAAATTGAAGTATAAAGTCTTAAGGTTGCATTGAATAATCACTTAAAACGAAAATTCTTTTCTTTTTTCAGAGATAAAAAGGCAATAAGAATAATACCTGGTGTGCGACTCTCTTGTCGCATTATAATTCAAAATCACAGATGTTCAGAATAAGTACATGGAATGAAAGAGTAACAAATTGTCATATGATAACACATTTTGATACAGTAAATCTAATGGCAAAAACGTGTTTACGAAATTATACATTCAAAATATTTACAATGTGTATATTTACAGAAACATCTATAAACAATAAAAAAAATCCTTACTAAATAGAAACAATGTATTATAAGATAGAAAATATCAAGATAACATATTCATCTGTCATATAAAGTGAATTGCTTGAGAAATTCACTAGTATGTGAAAGAAGGGTTTTGATAAGGAGTTTGTTCATCACAAGTGCTTGCAAAGTGAAGCATGTTTCTTTCAGGAATAAGTCAATTCAGTCACAGCCAAGAAAAATTAGACAAGTCTTATTACGAATGTGTCATGGATATCATACTACATGTATCTCACAAAAGCCTGAAAACACCAGAAGATGGTTGATGTGTAAGTGTGAGACAACCAAGGGATGGTATAACAAGAATGAAGTCATTATCACTTAAGTACAAACTATCATTGCATTACAGTGAAGCTCTGTTATAGTATAGCGAGAACAGGCGGGCCAGGTACATGTTCTTGCCATTGCCAAGTTCTCCTTATTCCCGAATGACAAATTTACAAGGAGAAATAAAAGAAAATAATCCTATCTTGTAACAGGCATCATAGGCCTATTGCTATGTGCGGTATGAGAACGCCAATGACACCTTGCACACTTGAGTCAGATGAAGATGAAAGGGGGGAAAGGTGGAGAAGGAACCCAAATGTGCCCTGCCAGCGGTAAATGAACAACGAGGTGGGGATGGGATGAGTATCAAGAAAGTTTTTGACCAGGAAGGAAAGAAAATCTCTCGGTATTACCGAGGTGGTGATCCACGAGCACTCATTAAACCCAAAAACATTTATTCTAAAGAGTAAAGTACAGTTAGTCCCGTACCCATGACTGAGTATAGGGGAATTAGGGGTAGAGCCCTAATTATACCAGGCGCACTACCCTTAATTCCCCTATACTCAGTCATGGGTTCGGGACTAGCTTTACCTTTTTTTTTTTTACTTTGTGCCTGTTAAAAAAACCACACAAATCAAAGCTCAAGATAATCAAGTCATACAGCTAGAAACATTCAAAGTTCAGCCAAATTCACGTGGGCCATCCTCTGATATAATATGGTATGTACATGTATACATATTTGAGTTCATTATTTATGACTTGGAAAATCCCAAGTTTTCCATGTAAAGAGGAACAATGTTTGCCTTTGCTTTGATTTGTGTGTCGTCATCATGCTTATCTGAGGATTCTGCCCCATGATTTACTTCCTCTTTGGGATCCTCTTTCAAGTTTTGCTCAGAAAATCCATAATTTTCCATGACCAGAGGAATGTTTTGGTTATTGTTTGCACTTGAGCCAGAGTCAGGTCTTTCTTTATGGTTATTTTCAATTTCAGGGTTGCCCTGGTTTGTTGAATCATCAGTAGCATTTGGCTGTGAGAATCCAAAATTTTCCATGTAAAGAGGAACAAAGTTTGGATTCGAAGACGGGTCAAGTTGAGCTGTGTCATCATTCAGATTTTCCCTTGAAGTATCATCCTTGTCTTCCAAAGTTATTTCCTTCATAACTATTGCTTGATCTTCATCAATACCGGTTTTTCCTGTCACTAAGGACAGAGGACGATTTGAGTTGCTGCGTGGTTGTTGCTCAAGCTCCTCCAAATCTGAAACCGACAGGGGTGGAGGCGGAGGGGGAAATGGAATGTCATCCTCAGGGTTATCTTCCTCGGGTGGAGAAGGCTCCAGATAAACTTTTTCCTTATTTGAACGAAAAGTGGCCATTCCTGTCCCGTTATCAGGTACCTCATATCCACCAGATGATTTTGGTTTAGCTAAGCAGAAACGAAATAAAGAAAATTGAAAGGTGGAGTAAGGGCAATAAACAATGTTTGTTTCTTAATGGTTACTTGAACATGGATTCATTTACATTACAAAGATTCAGAGAAAGGGGTATTTCGAAGCACTAATTGAGACTTTGTATTTAACCATTCATCAGAGGTAGATTTTAATTACTCTCAGTTTTCTTTATTGTAGTAATCTCCATGATGATTGCACCCATTTTTAAATCTAATTGCATGACTGTAGGCATTTTAATGAATGACTTACATACTGGTAATTCTAGCATCTGCGTTTGTTGCCATTTCTTTGTCCAAAATTTGCCAAAAGTTGTCACAAAAAAAATGGCAAAAGTTGCAATAAAAGTTGCCATAAATTATCAAGTTTTCAACTCTCTGTGACAACATACAAATGTGGCATCAAAAGAAATTAATCAGAGTAGGCTGGATGACATAAGTTATTATAAATTATAAGACAAAAACAACAATGCTTTTTAAATTGTCTTCAGGTTGTCGTCTTTTGTCTGAAAGAACAGCGAAAGCTCTGTTCTGCATTTGCTGAAGTAAGATGAAAAGGCGTACCGTTATATTAATAAAATAAAAAGTGGAAAGATGACCAGACAGAGATTTCCAAGACGAGAAGAATTTAACATTTCCAGCTGTACTGCGGTATGCCTCTCTACCGAGCTTCAAGTATTTCTCACATTCACCCTGTGATTGCGACTCTTTTCCCATGTAGTGTAGTAACAGTAGAAGTATTACATTATATGAACAGTGATAGTAATAGCAGCAGCAGCAGCAGCAGCAGTAGTAGTAGTAGTAGCAGTAGCAGTAGCAGTAGTAGTAGTAGTAGTAGTAGCAGCAGTTAGTAGCGGTGATGGTGGCGGCGGTGGTGGTGAAAGTAGTAGTAGTTGTTGTTGTTGCCACAGATGTTGTTATTGTTGTAATACAAGTCGGATGCCATTTGAAGCTATACATTCTACAATAGATTAAAGTTTATTATGAATTATGACTAGACCACAAAGCAAAGCACTGCATTGAGTTCATTGTCTTGTGAAGATATTGAAAGTCTCCACAATGTACAAGTACGTCGAAATGAATGCTTCAAACACGCTGGATCCGACAATTTAATTGTTTTCCTGCGACATGGGTCCATTTTGGGAAATCATTGTGGCACTCATTAGCATTGACTAGGCGAGCAACTTTACTTGGATTTGGATCTCTCTTTTGAACAAATTTATCCATGATGTCGAAAATTGTGGATATAAAAGCGTCACAAAAAAAGCTTAGTTGTGAACCTTTAAAACAAATCAACGCGGTATCAACAAGTGATAATGAGAGGAAGTGAAGTGGAAGTGAAATGAAACTTCCTTTCTAAAACTAAAATTAGAGGTTCGGTTTCTTTCTTCTTCTCTTTAGTTCGATTTTTATTCTCCGTTTTGTTTTTATTAAATTTTTTCCCCTGGCGTTTCTGTGTTGTTTTGTTTTTTGTTGTTTTGTTTGTTTGGTTTTTTAAGAGCAAAAATCGCGGAAAATCGCAGATCAACCAAAAAATCGCGGCCGCAAACGCAGATCAGGTAATTAAAGTTTCATACAACTGAAAATAAATTTCAACAGGATTTAAATACATGTACAAGTCAAAACGGCACAATATGTTTTAAATATTCACATGGCACCTTCAAATGACATAAAGAAACAGTAAATCATGTTAAAACCCTGATAATAAGCATTTAAGATGTACAGGATATTGGATATTTCGAAGAAAAAAAAGAAAGGAAATAAAGTTTTATTATTCAAACAAGAACCCAGATGATTACCAATAACCCAAACCAGTGTTATAATTAAAATGTACTTAGCCAATTCTTTTTTTCATTGGAAACCTACCATATTGAGAATCTGCTTTAGATGGACTGGCATAGCCTCCTTCTGATCCTCCTAGATAAATAAAAGATAAAATCAAGGTTTGAATCAAAGATACAATCAGAATCTCAAATCAAACATGAGAAAAATATCCTTTTACAACAATCAACTCAAACATACTTATGTTTGATGGGTTTGTAGCTTGAATCTTGGAATTGTTAGGTCCTTTGGAAAGACCTTTCACACGAATTTCTCACCCAAACTAATGTTAAATAAGGAGCAGCTCTGCTGGGAGGTGGATCTTGGACAGACTAGCACCTGGTTCATTGGATGGAATATTTTTCAATTATCACAGAAACCAAGCTGCAGTCCTAAATCTAGGGCTTTTAAGCCTTGAAGAAAGTTGATTTATATTTACAATAATTAATTGAAAATCTCACTATCATTAATATTATGGGCACTACAGGATAAAGGTTTTGTAGTTCTTACTGCTTTTGTGTATTTTTTTTTTCTTCACGATTCATACAAAGTACCTAGATACTTTGAGACTGTTCACATATAAAGACTACGGCTTGATCACACAATCGAATCCTGAGTTTCCAGGTGCCCTAGCAATGCATGTTGCTTCCAGGTGAGATTTGAGCTTGCAAAAGCTCTCCAATAAGGTGCAGTTTTCACTTCTTATAAATAAATATCTTCTGTCGTTGGAAATTCATTGTCCATGCTTTTGGTAGGGTCTTTCCAACACAAACCTCTTGTGATCAGTATGACCGATGTTACATGTATATTGTTTCCTCAATTTATAAGTAACCTGTTTGCGAACATTATAAATGAAAGGCGTGCAGCAAAGTCAACGCTCCATCTAAAAATACACATTCGATTTTAAAAGATACCTCACACCCGGCCAACCAATATTTTCAATTTTTGCCCAGAGGCCATCACCTAAAACACTGTAAAGGAAACAAAAGATTTCTAAAAAGTAGTTATCCCCAGGCTATTAGTATTAGACTTTATAATAATTTAAGAGAAGATCGCCTGTGAGCAGAGCACCAATTGCTGTATTTTTCTTTTGTATCATCATGCCATACTAATGCAATACTGCATTGCTACATTAGCAGTATGCATTGTATATGAATAATTATTATTATATTGAGTGTATATCTGGGTCTTTGGGTGAGTGGGTATAGACTATGCCGGGAATTGCTTATGAGTTGAAATGTATGTTATACATGAATATTAGTAATGTATCGATCAGGGCATCATCAGACAACATGGTGATTTTTGACGTTGTCACATTGAGGGAATAAACTTGAAACTTGAAAATATCAGCTGTTTGTTGTTTGTTTTCTTTTGTTGTTGTTGTTGTTGTTTTTTTTTTGTTTTTTTTTTTGTTTTGTTTTGTTTTGTTTTTCTTTTTGTTTTCTCGTTTATTAGGATTTTGTTTTGCTTTTGGTTTGTTTTGTCATTTCCGTACAAATTCATAAAAATCCATGAAGACAATTAATAGAATGGTGAAATTATAAATCTTCATATTTACCACTGCGAGAGCCAATTCGTGAAGGGGTTTCATAACCTCCCCCTGATCCCCATCTGTTTTTACCATGGAACTGTGGAAGACCTGATGCAGGGAATAAAGAGAAGTCGTTGTTTATTCAATAAGGTAGAAACATTGTGAATTAATTTCTGGTTATACTGAAAAGGATCGTGAAGCAATTAAGCATTGGTAAAGATTTGACAAAAACAAAATCAACATAGGTGCTTTTGATATAATAATTGATATTAATTAAACTTTTATTTCGGTTCACAATTGTTTCTAGTATTTTGAGCCATTTCAGTCAAAATAATGATACAATAATTTTCATCATCATTAGCAAGTGACTGCTGACTAACTTTCATAACGATGCAATTCCGCATTTATCAATCAATGGATACTCTCATAATGTTGACATTCTCTGTTTCCATTCACTTTGTCTTTGGCTTTGATGTCCAGCAATCATTTCCCACGCCTTTTTCCCTATTTGAAACCAGATGTTCCATTTTCTCTCGTTACTTTGCATGCCTGTCATCTTCAAATTTAGTTACTAAAGACCTCTTAATTTATTCTTGAATGAGAACTTTTTTTTTCTTTTTAGTTGCTGCCCACGGCATTTTTAACTCTCTTCCTAAGAGCCACATCTACGTTGCTTTTACCTTCTTCATTATTAAAATAAAATGTTTTTTAGATAGTCCATGTTCCACTTCCATTCAAGGAGATTGGTTCAATGAATCATAGTACCTGTACCCTGATCTTCATTTTTACCATTTGTTTTCATCCTTTCTGCATGTGATACTTGAACTAGTTTAAGATATCCTGTAAATGTTTTTGTAAATATCTTGTACTTTTATTTGTCTATTTAAAAAAAAGGTAAAGTACTTTTATATGTCTTGCCTTAAATGTTTCTCATATGTAAAGCACCATTGAGCATTACGATGGAGTTTGCTGCTATATAAGTTCCTTTATCATATCATATCACATCATCACATCTTTTGCAATCTTTATTTAATAAAATATTAAATAAACCCCAATCTCAATATATAAAGTATCTTTAGCAAGTGATAAAAATTTTAGAAATACATGTAAGACTATAAAGCGGCTCTTCTTAATTGGGTAGTCCAACATAAAAAAATGTATGGATGCCAAAGGGGAATACTTTGAGCAGGAATTGGAAAGAAGGTACAAAGTAAGGCGTCGGCAGGAGTCGAGAGTCAAGAGGCATTCACCATGGTCAGTAAAAGCGTACGTGACTGGGTGGGTTCGAGCCTCTCTGGTGTGAGATCATACCCGCAACTCATCGGCATTGTCACTTTACTTCGCTTACCTCACTCGACTCAGGTGTGAATGAGACCTAGCTGTTAAGACAGCGCTGTCTTTGTCTGAAAAAAATGTCTTCGCACCTAACAGTCTGCAAGTCTTGTTCTAAACATTCTGTGTTGCTGTTGGTCAGGGGAGTAAAATGTCAATGTAAAGTACCATGAGCATGGACACGCCGTGGAATGTACGCTATGTGGATTTTTAATTTAATTTTTTGTATATATACATAATTATTGTCTTTATCACACACACTCTCACCATCACAATCCCCCTACCTCCCCCCAAAAATGAAAAGCACATTAAAATGTTGCGCGAAATTCTATAAAGTCGTAATTACCGTATAGCAATAGACGGCTAGCAATAAAAAAAATCATGTGAAGGTAACTTACACATGCATGAGCACAAGTAATTGCCTTCCAGAAACTGTGTTTGATATTCACTCAATGGCAAAGAAGCTAAAACCGACTGATGATTTATTATAATAGGCTGCTGCTTTCATTAAAAAAAAAAAAATCTAATGTAATGTATGCAAATTATAATGGTGATATTACGTATTCCTTACAAAGGTTTAACTGTATTTAAAGTTAATTCCCATTGAATGTTTTTTGTTTGTTTTTGTTTTGTTTTTGTTTGAGAGATATGTTAATAAAATGATAGGAGTTTGTAAGGTTTATTGACTTAGTGACTCTGGAAAAGTACGGGAATCTTAATAATTATTATTTAATGTCGTTCAAATGACCAAGAATAAAACTAGGACATAACACAGCACAAATCAGTCTGTAACAAATCAATTACCTGTACAAGGGGGTTGGCTTGGAAAATGAATTTCTGCAAGGCAAAAGTAAGATATTCCGGACATCTTACGAGACCGGAAGAAATGGGAATCAGGGTATTGGAAGGAAAAGTGGAAGGAAACAAATTAGGGAGACGGTCATCCAGACAATGTGAGAAATATGTAAAAAGAATTTAAAAAAAAAGGGTTTGGAAGGATAACGAAAGCAGGAGACTGTCATCCAGACACAAAAGTGTTCCACAAAGTCGTCACAGATGGAAGGTCAACATCTACATGGTTAGAAGCAGTAGAATCGGCTTCCTTCATCTTTCCATTTACCTATAAGGTGTGTATCACGGGCGGAAGGAAAATATTATGTCATCCATGGTAATCTCTCTCTTCTGTCTATCTGTTTATCGGTGATTGTGTCTCTGTCTGCTTGTCTGTTTCTCTGGCTGTCAGTCTGTCTGTCTATCTCCCCTTCTCTGTCTGTCTGTCTGTCTGTCTGTCTCTGCCTCTGTCTCTGTCTCTGTCTGTCTG
Organism: Goniobranchus kuniei; assembly: GCA_025770095.1. Taxonomy (NCBI): domain Eukaryota; kingdom Metazoa; phylum Mollusca; class Gastropoda; order Nudibranchia; family Chromodorididae; genus Goniobranchus; species Goniobranchus kuniei. The sequence continues at coordinate 10,730 of JAOYNN010572197.1, forward strand.
TCTCTCTCTGTCTCTCTCTGTCTCTCTGTGTCTGTCTGTCTGTCTGTCTGTCTGTCTCTCTCTCTCTCTCACACTCTCTCTGTCTCTCTGTCTCTCTCTCTCACACACACATTCAGTGCCATACCTATTAACCATACTAATGCTTTTGATTCTTATACAAGGTATCCCCCATCCCCCTCCCAAAAATGTACATGCAGGTATTGTGAGTTGCGCATGATAAATAAATGACGTTATGCTGATAGAAAACTTCAACTGAGTTGTTTGTACTAATTTGTTTCATCAAAGTCGGTCCAGCAAAGAAAATAAAATTATGGCCAAAATCTAAAGGCACGGTAAAACCCTAATCGAATGGTGTCGCCAGGACACCACCGGGCGGCAAGTTAAATTGACAGACTTAGACCATTTTGTACTTTTTTACCGCAGAAGTTGTTGCTGCTTTAACTTTATGATTTCGATTTTGTTAATTTATTTATGTATTTATCTGTTTATGTTTGCTCGTTTCTGTGCGTTTTTATTCATGATTCGACTTTCTGGTTTGTTTATATGTGTGTTGTATTTCTTTATAATTCATCCTTTTTTAATTTTCTTTCCATTTTTCTTGAGCTTACAAAGTTTTCCAATTTAGGATCTTCATGCTACTTTTGGACAGGTTGATTAGACCCTAATCATTAATTTTTGTCTTGATTCATGAGCTTTGTTTTTCTTACAGTGGTTCATCAGAGCGGATGATGACATGTACCTAAAGGCCAAAGAACTGACACTGTTTCTGAAGGGCATCAACAACACTGGTTACCATTATATTGGTCAACCGGGATTTGGGCTGCCGCATGAAAAAGGTGTGATTTATGTCTTACTAGTTTCTTTGTTTTTGTGAAGAGGTGTACCAGTAAAAACAACTTTGGTATCAAATTGACATCACAGAGCTCAAAGGTATGAGTGGAGTGGGGGGTGGGGGTGAAACTCACAATTGAGTATTCAAAATAGTAACATAACACACTCTCTCACTCAGTCTCAAGAACTGTCAGTCGTGAAATTTTTGAAGTGAAGACAAAGACACACACAAATGAAAAAGAAAAAAATATATATCTACCATTTCATACAATTTTTTTCTGATCAGCGGTGCCAAGATGAGTAAACTGTAGCTATTCTTTTCGTTTGGTTGTCAAAAGTGGGAGAGAGAGAGAGAGAGAGAGAGAGAGAGAGAGAGAGAGAGAGAGAGAGAGAGAGCAGCGGAGATGAGGGTGTCAGGGTCCAGCGTTTGTATCAGCTATTAGGTCGTAAACCGTTGTGGGACATGTTTGTTCATTCTTTCTTTCTTACACTCCCTCAGCTCCACCACTCGATCTAAACGAGAAGAAAAAATAAAACAAAACAAAACAAAAAAAACCACACACACGAAAACAACCAACAAACAAAACACATCCATCCATCCACACACACATACACACACAATACAAACATACAAAATACACACACCAAAGCACATACACAAAATACACACACAAAACACAAACACAACAAATACAAACGTACGAAATACACACACAAATACACATACACAAAATACACACACAACATACACACACAGAAAATACACACACAGAAAATACAAACATACAAAATACACACACACAACATACACACACAAAATACAAACACACAATCAAATACACATACACAAAATACAGCAACAACAACAACAACAACAACAACAGCCCCCACTCCTGATTCCCTTAAAAAACCCAAATGCACAACTAACATACACCTCAGTAACAGTAACAGTGACAACAACAACAACCGCGACAACAATAACAACACAACAACAACAACAACAACAACAACAACAACAACAACAACGACAGCAACAAAGCAAAGTTCAATCCCCATTCCTTTTTTATGTTTAAAAAAAAACAGAAACAAAATACACATCCACTCAGTAACAATGACAACGAAAACAACAACAACTACAACAACCCCTTCTCCTGTTTCCCTATAATAATAAAAAAAAAACCCACCAAAAACAAAATGCACATCCAACACAGGACTCAGTAACAGTAACAACGAAAACAACAACAAAAACAATTATAATAAACATGAACTAATGATGTACACTTTCATTACAGCAATGTGAACTAATTACAAGCAGTGTCAAGGAATTGGTTTCCTTGAGATACACGAGAGCGAAACATCGGCAACTTCAGAAATCTACGATCTCTTATGAATACCATGACATGGCAGAAAAACCCCGAAAGCTTCCAAATGGCCAACACAAACCGGGAATTTGACACCGATGTGTCTGTATAAAATCTCCTGTAACTTAATATCTCACAGAAGGTGTGGTATGTGAATGTGGGTTTGTATGAGTGTGTTTTTGTATGTGTACGTGCTTGTGTGTGCGTATGTAAGAAATGCTTCTTGTCATGAAGATCCATGTCATGGTTGAATAAATTCATTTAATGAGGAACGACAAAATCGAATCTACCAGTTGATGTTGTCGTATGTGTTGTCAAATGCTCCAGACGGTATCCCTAAGCAAAAGAATGGGTACGAAGGCATAATATTATGAGTATACGAGAGAGAGAGAGAAGGGGGGGGGGGGGGATTGAATATTTA
>JAOYNN010572308.1:0-13341 GCA_025770095.1 Goniobranchus kuniei
GTTTTAGTTGAAACTGAGATATTTGTGTAACATTTGATACATACCTAGATTTTGACACTGTGTTAATAAGGCTATAAAGTGTATTGATCTTATTTTTAGGAGTTTGGAGAACTTAAATGTGAATGTATTGTAGTTGTGTTTGAAGTCCTCTATGTAAAAGACAGTCTATTATAATAGAAAATGTACAAAGACGTGCCACCAGATTACCAATACTAGAAGAATTGTCCTATGAAGAACATCTATAATATCAAAAACTACTTTCCTTAAGATACAGGAGGATAAGGTGAGATTTGATTCCATTATATAAAGTAGTACACAAAATAGATAATTTAGACCATAAACAGTTTTTTAATTTTTTCACATGTAAATTTTACTTGAGACAAATTCAAAATATACATCAGATATTGCTCTACACATGACAAAATTGTTTTATATTTAGAATAGTTAAAACATGAAATTGTCTCAAGTTTGAGACGAAAAGTTCAAGCTCTTTGAACGGTTTCAAGAATGCCATTGACAGGGAGCTTCATGAGTTAAAATATGTATATGGTACGTGCTAAAAAATGTACTTTTAACGTTATTTATTGCTACCACTCAATATTTTTTAACTTATTGTACTTAAATCGTGAAACAGGGCATTTAAATGTCAGCGACGTAATTGAGAGCCCTTAAACCATATACCATATTGTATCATGTCATGAAATGCCTTCCTTAAGCACACAATGCCAATTTACAAGGACTTGTGGTCATGAGACGAGAGAAGATTGGATCATCAATCTTTTTTATTACCATGGTGAGTATTGTTTGACTCATACTGAGCTGTGCATAAACATCTTGAAACCTGGCCACAAGAAGTCCATTTTCACTTCTATACAATGGAAAGGATGGGTGGGGGTGGTTATTGGGGGCCAACAGCTTTACTTATTCTGCTAGAGACGTCTTCGTCTGTGACCATGTCCAGTGAAAAAGAAGATAACGTTATGGACCAGATTAATCTGAAAAATAAAATTTTTTCAAGCCTACCTTTTGGTTTGGTAAGTGAGTGTCCATGGACTTTAGAACCCAAAGCTTTAAATGTGAATATATTGTTAATGTTATGGGGATGGTCTTAAACGGAACAAAAAGGGCAGCTTAGTTAAAGATTCTGTGTTTCTCAGACCGGTCCAGTGGCGTAGTGTTAGAGCATCCAACTAGGAACCAGGAGGTCGCAGGTAAGAACCCTGAGCGAGTCATAACTAAGACTTTAAAATTGGCAACTTAGTAACTGTCTCGCTTGGTGCACAGCATTATGAGAACAGTTCTAAGACTGGTCAGCCTGGTGTCAGTATACTGTGACTGGGTGAGTCATTCGAATTGTGCTAAACATTATGGCTCATGATGTGTGACAACACATATGTGTGTCCAAATAGCACTGTCATTGAGATAACCTTCAATTTTGAAAAGTGACAATAAACTCACAATTTAAGTAACTGTATTTCTCAGTGAATGTAGCAAAGTTGGACAAGATCGGAAATGAACACAGGAGAGATACCATCAGGATGGCAGGTTTGTGAGAGAGTCCAGGTTGAAATGGTTCGGAGGGATGAAAGGTCCATCAGTAAGAGAATGATGCTAAGGATAGCATTATCAAGTGAAAGGAAAAGAAGAAGAAGACCAAAGGGGAGGTATGGGGAGGGAATTGTGGAAGATATTATAGAATAGTGGCCATTAGATTGAGGTAGAAGGATGCACCGAACAGGATTGATTGGAGACAGACAATCCCTATGATGACCCAATATGGAAAAAGCTCAAAGAAAAAGAAGAAAAATTGTGAGGCATTGGCTAAGAAAGAGTGGAGTAGAATCATGTATTTCAGTCTCATCACTGCTCATGTCAAGATATACCGACAGATATATGTCTGAATTTATTTTATATGTGTTTGTCTGTAACACTATCATTCAGAATTTTGTTCTTTTTTTTTTCAAGTATATGGGTCAGATTTTCATTCTTTTTGCTCTGCAAGTGTTATGTGTGATTTGTTTCTTTCTTTTTTTTTCCTTAGATGTCTTCAAGGTGGACCCAAATTTTGCAGAGAATGAGGAAAAGTACAAGTCACTAAAAAGAGGTATTTATGTGCTCTGTCTTTGTGACTGCTATCTTTGAGTTGTGGAAGGTTCTTAACTATTCCTAAAACAATAGTCTGTCGGTAGATGATAGTATTTAAAATTTGTCATGTTTTGCCTCCCGTAGCACTAAATTTCATTTTTTTTTTTTTATTTATCTTCAAATGCCTCTCCACCCTTTACTTTATAAAACAAATTCCTTGAAACTTATTTTTTTCTTAAGATGTAATGTTTTAAGTGTTATGGTATTTCAATGGATTGAGAGAAACATGTATCTAAACTAAGTGTTCAATTTGATTTTATTATGCACTTTCAACCACTAAATTAAAATGTGTTCCTTTTATTTGTGATTTCATTAAGAAAAAAATATTTTTATCGGTACAGGAAAAATTTTGATGAGATTACTTTGGTCTGAATGCATGTCATTTGTCTGACATTATATAAACACACAAACCAGAATTTAAGAAACAAAATATCATCCAATCCTTTTTTCTAGAAATTTTGGAGGAAGGAAGCTCAGATGAAGGATCAAGTGGCTCATCTGGCTCAGAATCATCAAGCAGTGAAGATGAGGCTGAGGAGGAGGAGGGAGGAGAAAGTAAGTGACAAATCTCAGAATTTTTATTCACTCACAGTAGGAAATATTTATTTGTACCTCTTTCGTCAGAACTACTCTGAATATAAAGTATAGGTAATGGGCTTAGGATAAGAAGGAGTGGAAAGCAGATGTCTGTCAAAGGATGTAAATATTTAATAGTTTTTAGGAATTAAAAAAATTTTGGGCTAAAAAATCCTCTTCTATAAAATTCTGCAGCCTTTTGAGGTAAAAGATCTGTTAAATTGGTTATTATAATGAAATACACTAAATGTATCATGTGTATAGTATTCAATTGATTTACAGTAAGATTAGAGCTTGTTGGCCCTAGAATCTGGACTAGATCCAGTCCCGTAAGTACTTTATAATGGTAGCATCAATTTATTCTGATGTGATAAAAGAATTTGTTGACAAGTGTACTGCTTTTGCCTTCGATCTTTTCTGTTATGGCTAGATATTCCAAACCTTTGTGGCGGCAAATGTGTCCTAAAAATTGTAGTTGCCTCTGTATAATGGTTTTGAGTAATGATCTTCCAAGGTTAGCGTCCTTCAGTACTGATTCATTATATCTTTTCTTGGTCCATGATCAAGCGCGCCTAAAAAAAAGTTCAGATAAACCTATGTTAACAGTTTTATATTTCATCAAACCAATCGTAAGCTGCCTGCCGCTGTCCAAGAAAGCAAGAACAATTCGGATGAAGCGCTAGGGTAAATTTATCTATATATTATCTCCAAACCCTGAAGTATTAGTATTGCACATTGGATCTAAGTGACAATAGGCCTCGGCAAAGTATTGTTAGTTTGTTCTTGATCTCTATATCCAGGCCAAGGTTTACATGCCATTTATGTCTAGGGCAAGTATCTAGGTTTCTGGTCTAGGCTCACATTCTAATTGGTTTCGCTTTGGTATAGAGAAATGATGAGATCCTGAAATATGTGGGACAAAACCAATTTAAAATAAAGCATTGATCTTAAGTTGGGGCTCACTTGTGAAAAGACAATAGTATTTAGTTCTACTGAATCATTTTAGGTTTATAAGAGGGACAAGAACTCATCTTTAAAAAAATTATTTACAATTTTACACAGTCCATGTAGGTTCCGAAGAGGATGTTGACAACCTAGGAAGTGTGTTTATTTCCCATTTAGCCACTCCTCCTCAAATACATAGGAGACTAATTTTTCGTTGTCTTAGGCTATGTTGTTTTTGTGTATTTTGTATGCTATTGTTTTCGCCATGACATTATAATAAGACTGGTCCAATGGCCAAGTGGTAGAGTGTCCACCTTAGAAATGGGAGGTCACAGGTTTGATTTTTAGCTAAGTCATACTTAAAACTTTAAAATTGAGCAATTTAGTTACTGACTCTCTTGGCTCTCAGCATTATGAGAACAGACCTAAGACTGGTGGGCCCGGTGTCAGTATACTGTGACTGGGTGACTCATTCCAATTATGCTGTACCTTGTGGCTCCTGTGTGGCAGCACATAAACATGTAAAAAATAACACTATTGCTAATATAACCTATGATGCTAAAAAAGGGATGTTAAACCCATAACATAACTTAAAAAAAACCCAAAAACAATTCTATTCATGTTCTTCAAGTCGTATTGATCGTTTTGTTTCATTTCTCTCTGTTTCATTTTGTCACAAACGTGTTCTGTTATAATTACATTTTTCTATTCTATTATTACAGAGAAGCAAATTATAGATCAGACAGAGACAAATTTGGTGGCTCTACGTCGGACGATCTACTTGACTGTTCAGTCCAGTTTAGATCACAATGAATGCGCCCATAAGATATTGAAGAGGGGAATCAAAGAGGGTGAAGAGGTATGTATGAACTCATTATCATACAACTTGAGAATATTATTTTTATAAGACTAAGAAAAAGGGTGATGTTTCTGTGGGGGCTTTCAAAGAGGATGTTGTTTTATAGGGCTAAAAGAAAAAAAGTGATGTTCCTATGAGTGCTTCGAAAGAGGATGTTGTTTTAATTGGATTGAAAAAGAGTGTGTCATTTTTTACAGAACTGAAAAAAGTGTGATGTTTCTGTAAGTGCTTTCATAAGAGTGTGTTGTTTTTGTAGGTCTGAAAAAAAGTGTGATGTTTCCAAGGATTTAAATCCTTCATATTTTTCTGATTTCAGTATTTCTCACATCCGAAAAGTAAATAATTTCCTAAATTTTTTTCATATTTGCCAATATGATTTATTTGTACTTCTCTATTATATTATTACCAGGTAATACTTAAGAATTTTTTTTTATCTTGGATTTACATCCCTGTATGTAAATCCATGTATGTTTCTGTGAGTGCTTTCATAGCAGGGTATTGTTTTTAGAGGGCTTTCTTAAGAGTGCATTGTGTTTATAGGCCTGAAAAAAGTGATGTTTCTGTGAGTGCTTTCATAATAGTGTATTGTTTTTATAGGTCTGAAAAAAGTGTGATGATTCTGTGAGTGCTTTGTTAATAGTGTATTGTTTTTATAGGTCTGAAAAAAAGTGTGATGTTTCTGTGAGTGCTTTGTTAATAGTGTATTGTTTTTATAGGTCTGAAAGTGATGTTTCTGTGAGTGTTTTCATAATAGTGTATTGTTTTTATAGATCTGAAAAAAGTGTGATGTTTCTGTGAGTGCTTTCATAAGACTGTATTGTTTTTATAGGTCTGAAAAAAATGATGTTTCTGTGAGTGTTTTCATAATAGTGTTTTGTTTTTATAGGTCTGAAAAAAGTGTGATGTTTTTGTGAATGTTTTATAAGAGTCTGTTCTTTTTATAGGACTGAAAAAAATGTGATTTTCTGTGCGTTCTTTGATAAGAGTGTGTTGTTTTTATTGGTCTGAAAAAAGTGTGATGTTTCTGTGAGTGCTTTCATAAGACTGTATTGTTTTTATAGGTCTGAAAAAAATGTGATGTTTCTGCGAGTGCTTTCATATGAGCGTGTTGTTGTTATGGGTCTGAAAAAAGTGTGATGTTTCTGAGTGCTTTCATAAGAGTATATTGTGTTTATAGGTCTGAAAAAAGTGTGATATTTCTGAGAGTGCTTTCATAAGAGTGGATTGTGTTTATAGGTCTGAAAAAAGTGTGATGTTTCTGTGAGTGCTTTCATAAGAGTGTATGTGTTAATAAGTCTGAAAAAAGTGTAATGTTTCTATGAGTGCTTTCATAAGAGTGCATTATGTTTTTAAATTGGTCTGAATTAAGTGTGATTTTTCTATGAATGCTTTCATGAGAGTGTAGTGGGTTTATAGGTCTGAAAAAAGTGTGATGTTTCTGAGAGTGATTTCACAAGAGAGAATTGTTTTATAGGTCTGAAAAAAAGTTTGATGTTTCCGTGTGTGCTTTCATAAGAGTGTATTGTTTTAATAGATTTGAAAAAAAAAGTGTGTTGTTTCTATGAGCACTTACAAAGAGTTTTTTTTTTAGCAGGCTTTAAAAGAAAATTTTTTTATGAATGTTTCCATATGAGGTTGTTTTTATAGGTCTGAAAACGAAGTGGGAAGTTTCTATAGTGCTTTCCCAAGAGCATATTGTTTTTATAGGTCTGAAAAAAAGTGGGATGTTTCTATCAGTCCTTACAAAGACAGTGGTGTTTTTAATGACTAAAAAAAGTGGGATGTTTCTCTGGATGCTTACGTATGAGGTTGTTTATATAGGATTTAAAAAAAGAGGCAATGTATTTTTGAGTGCTTATCTAAGAGTGTGTATGTATCAGATATTAGATAAGAGCATGGTGTGTTGTTAGCATCTTAAATAAGAGTGTAATGTGTTAATGAGAACATAATCTCAATGCCCACCTAAACCAACTCATGCGCACGCACCCTTCCCTCTGTCGGAACTGTTCTCATCCGTATGAAACTGTCCCGCCCCTGCTCCTGAGCTGTTCTGGCACCGCCTTGATCCGGAACAAGCTGCGTCCTCCTTGGCCTACCATTGCCTCTATGGAGATTCCAGGCAACTGAATTAAACCTGCAGATTCCGCAGATTGGCATTGCTGTGCTAGTGTAATAAAACTCAGCAGTGGGACTACAAGAAGAAGAATGAGAACAGAAAAGACTAAAGTGTTTATTAAGACGCATGTAGAGTGTAAGGTGTTTGTTAAGACTTGGATAACATTAAGAATTTGTTTGTGTCTATTAAGGCCAAGATGGATTGTGTTTAAGTTTCTCCAATAATTAATCTTTACTCATATTTTTGTTCCTTTTTTGACAGATTGAATTGTGCAATATGATTCTGGACTGCTGTGCCCAACTGAGAACGTATGAACAATTCTTTGGCTTGTTGGCACAGGTATTTGCCGAAATGGATTTAGTATAATATCAATTATTGTAATTTTTGTGCCAAACATCTTGCCGCTTTGCCTGATGTTTTAAAATTCAAGTTTTTCATAGCTTTTGCTTTCATTTAGGGTTTTTTGTTGTTCTTTTTTTTTGGCGGGGGTAGGGGTGGGGATGTTTTTATTTTTTTATGTTTTTATTTTGTTGGTGGTTTTTTGTTGGGTTTCTTTTTTTTGGTTGTTTGGGTTTTTTATGTGTTGTTCTGTTTTTGGTGTGTGTGTGTGTGTGGGGGGGGGGGTGTTATTAATTGAAGTGAATGGGTGGTCTTTGGTTTAAGTTATTAAAAGATCAAACATTAATTTGGGCCAAGTGATTTTTAGAAACATGACATGCACTTGAAGGGAATTAAAGTCAATACTTACTTTCTTGATTTGTTTTTGCTTTTGTTGGGTTGTTTCTGTCAATGTATATCTTACTCTACTTATATTTTCATTTACAGCGCTTTTGTCAGATTGACAAGAAATATGTGGGGCCATTTCAGCAGATTTTCCAAGAGCAGTATGAAACAATTCATCGCCTGGAGACCAACAAAATACGAAACATTGCTAAACTTTTTGCTCATTTGTTGTACACAGATGCCATTTCATGGGGGGTGAGTTTCGTTTTAAGTTTATCATAGTTTTTCTTATTTTGATTTGGTTTTCCTCAAGGTTGCGAAGTGGAGTGGGTGAGAGATAATAGTATGAGAGAGTACATATGCAGCTACCTCTTAGATCTAGATTCCCACAATTATCCATCTGAAAGCTAGCTTTTACTGTCCTTGAAATGATCTGTGAAAGATAACAAGGAGAGATATTCTGTGTTCAATATGTTTTGTTTTTTATTTTTTATGTTTTCTTTTGTTCTCTTTTGAAAAAGTTGCATTCACTTTTAAAGGACAGGGCACTCTGCCAGAAAGAGGATCGTGGCTTTGTCTGAAGGTGCATATTTTCACACACAAAAAATAGTGAAGCCGATTTTCCGGATAAATCGGATTTTTAAAATAATCCGGATTTTACCTGACTTCAGGCCAGTCACCACTAATTTTGTTCCGCATGATCTGCAGTACGTTGACATCATGGGAGGTAATTTTTGGTCTGATCAGAAGTCTCTATTTCCCCTTCACTGTCGCCATCTTCATTTCATAGCAGGGGTCTATGAGTTTTGGAGAGAGATCTACTTTGATTCAGTATCATGGGTGCAAGATTGCTGTTACATGCCAGCGAAATGAAATTTGTGCGGTTCCATCGCCAGCAAATGTCGGCCAAGGCATGCTGGCAGTTTATAATTTCTCCTCTGTAGGCTTCTTGCCAGACTCAGGGAGGGAGCGAGAGAGAGACGAGGGAAGAAGAGCGAGAGAGCAGGCTTGACTGATGTTTGACATGATAATATTGTAGTGTGGTGAAATGCAAGCCCAGCACAAGTACGCTTAATATTGTAAAGGCCCGTACTATAGCAGAATAAGTAATAGTATCATAGCAAGTAGAATAAGTAATAGTATCATAGCAAGTAGAATAAGTAATAGTGTCGTAGCAAGTAGAATAAGTAATAGTATCGTAGCAAGTAGAATAAGTAATAGTGTCGTAGCAAGTAGAATAAGTTATAGTGTCGTAGCAAGTAGAATAAGTAATAGTGTCGTAGCAAGTAGAATAAGTAATAGTGTCGTAGCACACATAGCAGAGCTACCAACTGTGCGCCAAAAAGCGGATTCAAATGCTTTTTAGACTTACAGAAGATTGTACGCCATCCTGACTTTATTGTGCGCTTTTTGTGTGAATAGCCAAAAGCCGTGATTGGCCGGTCATTTACCAGCACTAAATATAGAGATCCAGTTCACCGGATTTGTGTATGGAGCAGCTTAAATAATTACCAGTTACTGTCGTAGCATCGATATAGAGTATCGACAAGTATAATTTTCTTTAATTTTAATTGGCTAGAATCTACAATTTATTAAGATTTTTCTGATTCTTTTAGCTTGAAGATCTTAGCCAAAACCAGTCCTTTGTTCTTTCTTTCGCTCCCCACGAGGCTCAGCTACACTAGTTTTCTATTACCCTTCCCACTGGCGATTCTGATCTGTTATGCTATTTTGACGAGGAAGTCTCTAGATTCTAAATTCTTAGATCCCTAGACCTGGAATCAAGAGATATAGATCGAGTTTTATTGGAATTCAATCTACCGGTAATAGTAGATCTATATTGCGCCCTAGGTCTAAAGATCTAGGTTAGATTGAAATCCAGATTGGCCTTAAATATAATCAGGTCTGGCTCGAAGAGTATAACAGAACTTTCAAAGACAATGGGATTACTAAGTCGGATCGATCCACCTCAAACGCGTCTTGTAAATTTTGCAAAACCCATTTTTCCATAAAGTCAGGGGGAGCCTGTGACATCAAGAAACACCGTGCTTCGCTTCAACATGCAAATGCTGAAAGAGCAGTAACCTCTACATCTGGAACAAACATTTCAAACTTTTATAGGCCTTACAAAGAATATTTTAGTATTATCCATAGTGAATTTGTGTTCACAAAGTTTATTATATGTGAGATTTACCCATTTCAATTTCTGATGACGCAGGCAGCCTTATGCGGGCCATGATGAAAAACAGGATACTACAAGCAAATTAAAAACCTGTGATGTATTTAGCCTTTCAATGGATGGTGGAAATGACAAAAACAAAAATTGTACCCAGTAATTATTAGATATTGTGACAGTTCAAGAGAAAAAGTTGTGACTGAGATTCTATCAATTGATACTCTTGCTACTGTGTCCTCTAAAGGTGATGATATTCACAACCACTTGAAAAAGACTCTAAGTGATGTAGTGCATAGTTTAGAAAGGTGCATCAGTTTCAGTGCAGATAATGCATGTTATGATGGTTGAAGTTTCATGGGTTGCGGCACATTAGCATGAACAAAATGGATACATATCTATGATCGCCCGTCCGTGCCATCGCATAAACCTTGCTGTGTATAACCTGCAAATGCCTTGAATATAAAGATTGATCAATTGCTGGTTGATATTTTCTATTTGGACAAATCACAAAAATGAGTGGCTAGGCTGAAAGATCTCCAAGCTATCCTTGATGTAGAGGAATACGAGATCCTTAAACATGTAAGTTCCAGGTGGGTTTCCCTGGGCCCATGCATTAGTTGTCTTTTGGAAAAATGGGAGCCGTTATCAGCTTTATTTCTGGAAATTTCAGAAGACAAGCAATCAAAATCTACATCAAGAAAAGCTGAAAATGTTTTGAAAATATTTTAAGAAAGTGAATGAAAGGCATATGCTCTCTTTTTAATGAGTGTAATGTGTGTGTTCGAGAACACCAATGCAAGCCTCCGAACAGATGAGCCCATCATCCACAAAGTCAGAGAGATAATGAAAAGCCTTGTGAAAGACTTGTGCTTAAAGTTCGTTCCAGGTCATATTTTAAAGGATTCTGATGTGCTACGAATAGATGTCAATGTAAGAGCAACATCGTGCCATACACGGAAATTGATGTGTGTTACAAGTGTAAAGATTTAGTATCCAAAGAGCTTACAGAAGAAGGGAAACAAAAGTTCTGCAAGAGTATTGTCAGCTTCTTTCAAAATGTTAATTATTTGCAGAAAAACTGTGCCTTAAAAGATGAGTCCCTCATAAATGCATTTATGGCAGATCCAGATAAAAGACTAGTTTCTTCCTTTTCATCTCTGGAATTCTTCATTAATAGGTTTCCAAACTTGTAGCCCCATAATAAACCCAAAGATGAATGCATTGATGAATTGTTGCGTCAGTTTAGAGATTGGCAGATAGCAGAAGATGCAGAAAAGAATGTGAATGAGGCAGCTGATTCTTGTTGGTTCCGCATGCACAAGATTCAGAGTCAACGTGGGTTGTGGTGTTTTAATTTACTTACAAGATGCATGCTTGGGATTCTGACCAGTTTCCATTCTAATGCAGCTTGTGAGAGGCTGTTCAGCCTTGTTAGGAGGAGAAGAACTGAATTTAGAAAATCCATGTCCAACCAACTCCTTGAATCTCTTGCAATATGCAAGACAAAATGGGGCCCTGAGTTCTCATATGAGGATCCAATTCCAAAGGAAATTCTCTACAAATGTAAGAAGGCCACACAGGCGTCCTTACAAAAGTAGATTTGAAATTTAGGACTGCACTGTAAATAGACTCAATGTATATTAAAAAGTATGCAACCTTGTGACTGTGGTGTAAATTCATGCCTTAGTATTAAAAAATGTTTTTGAAGCTCCCCCTCCTTTTTAGAAAATACAGTTTGCTTGTGGCTTCAAATTTGTAAGGAACACTATAAACTTCTAACCATAAACATGTCCAGCTGTGTCGATGCCGGTTTAGGATTGTACTCTTTCCCTCTCAATCTACCTCTTTTTTGAAGCCATGTGTACTCCTTTCTCCGTTAATTGGTTGGCAGCTCTTGCATAGGTGCACAACTCAGGATTTGGTATGAGAATTAGTATGCAGTACATTGGAATATGTCATGTTTGTGTGTGTGTGTGTGTGAGAGAGAGAGAGAGAGAGAGAGAGAGAGAGCGAGAGAGAGAGAAAGCTTGACTGGTGATAACATGATATATAATATTGTAGTATGGTGAAGCACAAGCCTAGCGTAAGGTATAGGCCCATACTATAGTCAGATAGGCCTAAGTTATAGTGTCTTAGCACGCATAGGTGCATAACTCAGGATTTGGTATGAGAATGAGGTAGTCCAGCACATTGAAATACGTCATGTTTGTGTGTATGTGTGAGAGAGAGAGAGAGACATTGTGCGTGTGAAAGGGAATGAGCTGATAGCGATTGCGTGTGTCTATGTGCGAGTTAGAATCTCAGGGATTATTTGTGCCAAGGTCTATTGTAGGCTTTTCTTCAGAGCATTGGCCAAAATTTTCACGGCTGCCATAAGGAATAAAAGAGTTACGGTTACCTGGTAGAAAATCTCCCCCCTCACACACACACGCACACACGAAATTGTGTGCCATATCACTATTTTCATCAACAATAGTTAGGGTTTGGGATAGGGTTAGGTTTTTGTGTCTGATGACTTTTTTAAGGCAATTGGCACCTCTGAAAAAAAATTTTTTTACCACATTCAGGGTGGAAAGTTTTCCATGGATCCGTGGATATCCATGGCAAACAAGAGAATCCAGATGATCTTTCAATATATAGACGAATTAAAGAACAACTGTAGACTTTGTTTTGTCTGGATCCATGGTCACTTTGGAATCAGAGGAAACGAAAAGGCAGATCGAATAGCAAAGTCTGCTCTCCAAGAACCTGCAGATAGGAATAAGCTAGTAATTTTCTCAGATTTTAAAACTTTAACCAATGAATATATCCATAAGATATGGCAAGAAGAATGCGATAATCAAACTGAAAATAAATTACTTGAAATTATTCCCAACCTCACTGAAAAACTTACATCTTTCAAATTGAATAGAAAGAGTGAGACAATAATGAGCCGACTTCGAATCGGCCATTCTTGGATAACCCACTGCTTTATACTCAAAAAAGAACCCTTGCCATTATGTCCTTCATGCAGTGCCACACTGACAATAAAGCAAGTTTTATTGGAGTGTGCACATATGGATAACATAAGAAGGAACTTTTACAATAATTTATCTGACATCTTTCGAGATGTGGAACCCAACATCATCTTGGGATTTTTAAAAGCCATCCAATTTTATAACAAAGTGTAAGAACCCTTACTTTTTAAATATTGTATGATAGATATTTAACTCTTTCATGCACTAGGAGGGAAGATAAAATCTAGACAGTAAAGAAAAACTGAAATTAAGAAAGCCCTGAGATCATCCCTATGGGATGTACTGGGCATACACCACAATCAAACTCAAACCAACATGTAGATTCTGAAAGAGGACACCACATACTATAGAAATTAGGCGAGGAAAAAAAACTTACTTCGACATTTCCAGGTTCATGTCAACTTCTGCCGGACTATATTGGTTTGCAATACATTTGGCGGCCATTTTGAAATTTGAATTAGATCAACATCAGATCATTTTTCAGGGCTCGAAATGACATTTGCCTACAATATTTATTATTTTACCACCAAGCATGCAGATTTACCAATCTAAATCAATTTTTGCAGATTCTAGAAAAGTAGGGTGGCCCGGTAGCTCAGGTGGTAGAGCGGCTGACTGCCATGTGAGGTGACCCGAGTTCGATCCCCAGCCAGGCAGTGGTTTTTATGGGGGCCCCCCTGTTCACCTAACAGTATAAATGGGTAGCCAGGTCTTTCTAGACGGCGGAAGTAAAGTCGGCGTGGAAAGCAATGGCAAACTACCACATTATGCCGTATGCCTAGTA